>WNWK01052883.1:0-12039 GCA_009830355.1 Cherax destructor
AAATTTTTAAAAATATTATTATAAATTTTAATATTTTCGAAATTGAAAATGAAAAGTAAGAAAATTAATGATTTTTTTATTTACTTTAGGTTTTAATAGTTTTCGAAAACTATTTACTAAAATATAAATTTAATTTTAAAACATTTTTAATTATTTATGAAAATTAAAAAATCATTTTCTTTAAAAACATATTTTAAGATATTTTATTCAAAATTATTGAAACTTAAAAATCAAATGTCTAAAAAAGTAATTATTTATAGCATTTTGAATATTTCATATTTTTGAAACTTTTTAAAAATCCATTAAAATTTTAAAAATCAATATTTTTATAGAATTTTCTATATTTTGAAAATAATGAAAATTAAGTTAAAAATGGCTAAAATCGTATTTTATTATATTTCAAAATTGATTTTGAAGTCTTTGTATCTGAAAACTAATTTTTATAAAATAATTTTATAATTTTAAATTTAAATTTTCTCAATTGAAATTATGAAAAATCTAAAAATTTATTATTTTATTCAAATTCATAGTATTAATCTAAAAAATATTTTGAAAATCGTTTAAAATGCTTAAATCGTAAAAAGTTAAAATTCAGTTATAGCATTTTTGAAATTTATATTATTTAACTTTTATTAAAATTCCATTAAAAATTTTAAAAATAATAATTTATAATATTTTATTATTTTCTAAAGTATTATTAAAAATAGTTAAAAAAGTCTAAAATGTATTTTATTGCTATTTCATAAATCAGTTTTAGACATTTTGAAACAATTTTTATAAAATCCCATTAAAAATTTTAAAAATCAATATTTTTATAGAATATTTCAATTATTTTAAAATACATGAAACATTAAAAAGCTTGAAAATGTGTTAAAATCGTATTTATTGCATATTTCGACGTTTTAGAGCGGTTTGAGTGCTTTTCGACAAAACTATTTTTAGCTAAAATACTTAGATTTTCACATTTTAAAATAATTTTACTGCAATTGAAATTTATGGAAAAGTAAGCAAATTTAATGATTTTCTTTCAGAACTACTTAAGTGTATTTTATCTAAAAAATGATTTTCAGAAAATCTTTGAAAATGCCCTAAATCGTCAAAAAATGCAATAAATCAAGTTTTATGCATTTTAATATTTCATAATATTATTTAACTTTTAAAATCATTAAAAATCTTTAAAAATCAATATTTTTATAGAATATTTCATATTATTTTTCAAAAATACATGAAACATTAAAAGCTCAGAAAAATGAGCTAAAATCGTATTTTTTGCATATTTCGACGTTTGAGCGGTTTGATGCTTTTCTGTAAAACTAATTTTTAGCTAAATACTTAGATTATCAAACTTTTAAATAGAATTTCTACTGCAATTGAAATTTATGGGAAAAGTAAGCAAAATTAATATTTTCTTATGAACTTACTTATAGGTGTATTTTATCTAAAAAAATGATTTCAGAAAATTTGAAAATGTTAAATCGTCAAAAATCAATAAAATAAGTTTTATAGCATTTTAAATTTCTATAATTATTTAACTATTTTAAAATCCATTAAAAATCTCTAAAATAATATTTTAAATATAATTATTCAAAATACTAAACATTAAAGCTCAGAAAAATGTGCTAAAATCTATTTTATTGCATTTTCGACGTTTAAAGCGTTTGAGTGCTTTTCTGCAAAAATTATTAGATTTTCATTTTATAATTTACATTTAAAAATCAATATTTTAAAATTTAATTTAAAATAAAATAATATTAAATTTAAATCATTTATTATTTTAATATTTTGAATTTTACTAAATTTAACTATTTTTAAATTCAATTAATTAAAAATAAAATATATTTTTAAATTAAAGTTCAAAATGTTTAGAAATTTTATTATTAAAATGACATTACATTTATTTAATCATTAAAATCCCATTAAAAATCTTTAAAAATCAATATTTTTATAGAATATTTCATATTATTTTCGAAAATACATGAAACATTAAAAAGCTCAGAAAAATGTGCTAAAATCGTATTTTATTGCATATTTCGACGTTTTAGAGCGGTTTGAGTGCTTTTCTGACAAAACTCATTTTTTAGCTAAAATACTTAGATTATCAAACTTTTAAATAGAATTTCTACTGCAATTGAAATTAATGGGAAAAGTAAGCAAAATTTAATGATTTTCTTTTAGGAAGCTTACTTATAGGTGTATTTTATCTAAAAAAATGATTTTCAGAAAAACTTTGAAAATGCCTTAAATCGTCAAAAAATGCAATAAAATCAAGTTTTATAGCATTTTTGAATATTTCATTATTATTTAACTATTTTTAAAAAATCCCATTAAAAATCTTTAAAAATCAATATTTTTATAGAATATTTCATATTATTTTCGAAAAATACATGAAACATTAAAAAGCTCTGAAAAATGTGCTAAAATCGTATTTTATTGCATATTTCGACGTTTTAGAGCGGTTTGAGTGCTTTTCTGGCAAAACTCATTTTTTAGCTAAAATACTTAGATTTTCACACTTTTAAATACAATTTCTACTGCAATTGAAATTTATGGGAAAAGTAAGCAAAATTTAATGATTTTCTTTCAGGAAGCTTACTTATAGGTGTATTTTATCTAAAAAAATGATTTTCAGAAAATCTTTGAAAATGCCCTAAATCGTCAAAAAATGCAATAAAATCAAGTTTTATAGCATTTTTGAATATTTCATTATTATTTAACTATTTTTAAAAAATCCCATTAAAAATCTTTAAAAATCAATATTTTTATAGAATATTTCATATTATTTTCGAAAAATACATGAAACATTAAAAAGCTCAGAAAAATGAGCTAAAATCGTATTTTATTGCATATTTCGACGTTTTGGAGCGGTTTGAGTGCTTTTCTGGCAAAACTGATTTTTTAGCTAAAATACTTAGATTATCAAACTTTTAAATAGAATTTCTACTGCAATTGAAATTTATGGGAAGAGTAACAAAATTTAATGATTTTCTTTAGAAGCTTATTATAGGTGTATTTTATCTAAAAAATTGATTTCAGAAAATCTTGAAAATGCCTTAAATCGTCAAAATGCAATAAAATCAAGTTTTATAGCATTTTGAATATTTCATTATTATTTAACTATTTTAAAAAATCCCATTAAAAATGTTTAAAATCAATATTTTTATAGAATATCATATTTTTTCGAAAATACATGAAACATTAAAAAGCTCAGAAAAATTGTCTAAAATGTATTTTATGATTCGTTTAGAGCGGTTTGAGTGCTTTTCTGGCAAAACTCATTTTTAGCTAAAATACTAGATTTTCACACTTTTAAATAAATTTACTGCAATTGAAATTTATGGGAAAAGTAAGCAAAATTTAATGATTTTCTTTAGGAAGCTTACTATAGGTGTATTTTATCTAAAAAAATTGATTTTCAGAAAATCTTGAAAATGCCTTAAATCGTCAAAAATGCAATAAATCAAGTTTTATAGCATTTTTGAATATTTCATTATTATTTAACTATTTTTAAAAATCCCATTAAAAATCTTTAAAAATCAATATTTTTATAGAATATTTCATATTATTTTCGAAAATACATGAAACATTAAAAAGCTCAGAAAAATGTGCTAAAATCGTATTTATTGCATATTTCGACGTTTTGAGCGGTTTGAGTGCTTTTCTGGCAAAACTCATTTTTAGCTAAAATACTTAGATTTCAAACTTTAAATAGAATTTCTACTGCAATTGAAATTTATGGGAAAAGTAAGCAAAATTTAATGATTTTCTTTTATGAAGCTTACTTATAGGTGTATTTTATCTAAAAAAATTGTTTTTCAGAAAATCCTTGAAAATGCCTTAAATCGTCAAAAAATGCAATAAAATCAAGTTTTATAGCATTTTTAATATTTCATAATTATTTAACTATTTTTAAAAAATCCCATTAAAAATCTTTAAAAATCAATATTTTTATAGAATATTTCATATTATTTTCGAAAAATACATGAAACATTAAAAAGCTCAGAAAAATGTGCTAAAATCGTATTTTATTGCATATTTCGACGTTTTAGAGCGGTTTGAGTGCTTTTCTGACAAAACTCATTTTTTAGCTAAAATACTTAGATTATCAAACTTTTAAATAGAATTTCTACTGCAATTGAAATTTATGGGAAAAGTAAGCAAAATTTAATGATTTTCTTTTAGGAAGCTTACTTATAGGTGTATTTTATCTAAAAAAATTGATTTTCAGAAAATCTTTGAAAATGCCTTAAATAAAATCAAGTTTTATAGCATTTTTGAATATTTCATTATTATTTACCTATTTTTAAAAAATCCCATTAAAAATCTTTAAAAATCAATATTTTTATAGAATATTTCATTGTCAGGGAAACGCCTTCCCCTGAACAAAATATTGATGGAAAAATTAATAAATAATAGTAAACCGAAGGATATTTATAATAAGATGGTTTTTTCTGGATTTTAATATAAAATTAAATAGAAATAAAAAAGAAATATATCCGTTGTGGTTCAGGTCTGTTGGTGAGACAGGAGGTAATAACCGGAGAGGGGAGAATAGATGATGGTTGTCTCTCTGTAGGTGGTATGTCTCCGTAGTAGATGGTGAATCTCCTGGGACCACGAGGTTGAAATACCACACTGTAGGTATCCAAAGGTAGATGAGATCTTCTGCAACACCCTCTAACGCACACAAGTTAGAAACTAGAGAGGAGTTGTTGAGGAATTCCCGTTAAGTCCAGGGAAAATCTTGCTCGTAAGTCATGCGTCTGTCCTGGAGAACCAGTCCAGCGGCAGAGCTGATAATAAAGAAAATATTCTGGTTACCATAAGTCTTAAAACATTTAAGATAGAAAAAGGTGTTTCAAGATGACCAAGTCACTACTGGTAACCAAAGAAAACATAATAATCAAACAAAAGAAATACTCCTGGTAGAGCGCCTTACCTGATTCGGAGAAGAGTGAAGGTGAAGTGACTTTCCACTTCCCAACCGAAACCAGGTAAGAGTCATACTACCAGGAGTAGAAAGTAAAAACCCTCAGACAACCGGGAACAAGAGTTTAGCTCCAGCCCGCTAGATGGAATTGCTGGCTGTAACTCGTTAATAATGCTCCCGGCTGACTGAACAACCGTTACCTTATTTACAACTACTTTTCCCTCACAATACCCCCCTTCCAAAACTTATGGTCGGAGGCAATAAGTTAACACCAGAGGGAAAAGTATTAGGTATGTGACCTCGGCTCCGCCAATCTGCAAAGTGGGTACGTGAGCACGAGATACCAAGCTTAAGATTTGTATGATATTGTGGCATAACATTCCTTCTCCACTGAGGAGTATATGTGTAATCAAATATTTCAGTGGCTTGTTTGGAAATTTTGAGACTTTTAGTTCCACCTTTTTGAAAGTAAGGTAGACAAGCTGGACAGGCTTTACAGAATTTATAAATGTCGGAAGACATCCCCGGCCAGTAGTACAATTCTCTGATCGTGTCTAAGGTCCTCCGACGTGTAATATGGCCTGAGACGGTTTCTTCATGCGTACTTCTTATAATAGTCTTACGACAATCCCTGGGGATGACCAATAGACTTCTTCCAACATAGTTGGGATTGTCAGAGGTTATTATAGTCCTGTATAAAAGATTACCCTTGAACTCAAATTTGTAAGTAAGGTTATTTCTTTTAAATATGTTGCCATTTAATGCTAGCATTCGAGTTTTCTCTAGGGAAGGACAAGTCTTCTGGAGATCTTCCAAATCTAGGTGGGACAGCTCAATAGGTTTTCCTTTGGAAAGTACTAAAGGATGGTTTGGTTTTACCTTAGATTGAGCTCTGGTAAGGACGTTAACCAAGTCCAGTTGTGTGGAAGATTCAGTCACCTGTGGTATTTCCTCAGTTTCAGTGCAGTTTGGTTTTGATGACTGCTTCTCTAAGGTTTTTCCAGGAGTTTCATGATTATCCGAACTCGGAGTTGAGTTATCCTGATTAATCACTTCTGGAGATTCTAGGGAAGAAACAGAAGTATAAAGTTTATCTTTTCCGGAATCATTTGGAAACCTTACACAGTCTAATTCAGATGGGAAGGTCGCCCCTTCTATGTTCCCAACCAAAACAGAACAAGAAGTTATTGGGGCCACCACTGCTTCTACCCAACCAGTAAACCATTTGCAGTTAATGAAACATCTGAGAGTAGGAAACTCATCACTTCTTCCTAAGTAGTCAGTTAATTTAGTACTTTTATACCGGGTTGAATCTAAGTTAGGAAAGAGTTTACTCGAAATAACAATGCAAGAACACCCAGTATCTCTAAGAATGGTGGATACCTTCATGCCATTAACAGTACCTTCACTAAAAGGTGCTTTAATATTAGCTTCGGTGAAACATGTTCCAATATTCTCACTTTTTTTCTTGGGACAGTCTGGACGTCTGTGTCCCAATTCGTTACAGTTATAACATTTTACTGGAAATTTCTCAGAGGAAAAGGGTTTGGATAACTCAGATTGTTTAGGCTCAACAGATGTATATCTACTACGCTCCTTAGGGTAGTTATTATGAGCGCAGGCATATATATCTGCAACGTGTGCCATTTCAGAAGCTGTGTGAACGTCACGTTCCTTAATAAAGATCCGCAAGTCAGAGTTAACAGAAGAGAGAAATTGGTCTCTTACCATCAGGTCGCGTAATGAATCAAAGTCATGATCAACTTCGGCACTATCAATCCAACAATCAAACAATCTGAAAAGTGTTGTCAGATACTGCATATAATTCTGATTGGGGGATATTTTAGTGTGCCGAAACTCAGACCTGTAATGGTGGGTGGTCTTCTTGAAAGTGTGTAAGATAGCTTTCTTAAGTAGAGGATAATCAGTGATTACGTCAGCTGGTAAGGTGGAATATACGTTTAAAGCTGTACCTGATAGAAGTAATCCAAGCCTTGTAGCCCAAGAATCTGAGGGCCACTCACAGAGTGTGGCAGTGTTCTCGAATCTGGTGATATATGCCGCGATGTCATCCTGCTCTGTGAAAGGTGGAATTTGAGGCATCCTAATATTAGATTCGTGGGTAGGGTATTCTAGTACCCCTTCATCTATTTTATGCTTAGATAGCTCTACCTTCTTGGCTTCCAATTCCAGCCTTAACTGTTCTAACTCCCTCTGCTTTGACTTTTCTTCAATCTCCTTCATCCTGAAGGCTACTTCCCTTGCCTGAACTCTGTCTTCTCTAGCAACCCTTTCCTGTTCTCGTTTGTCCTCACGAGCAATCCTTTCATTTTCTCGTGCTATTCTTTCCTGTTCCTTTTTCTCTTCTCGAGCTAGTCTTTCCTGTTCCTTTTTCTCTTCTATAGCTAGTCTTTTCTCTTCTCGAAACTAGTCTTTCCTGTTCCTCCTGTTTAGCTAGAGCTAGTCTTTCCTGTTCCTCCTGTTTAGCTAGAGCTAGTCTTTCCTGTTCCTCCTGTTTAGCTAGAGCTAGTTTCCTGTTCCTCTTTTCTCTAGCTTCCTTTCCTGTTTAGCTAGAGCTAGTCTTTCCTGTTCCTTTTTCTCTTCTATAGCCATTTTAGCAGTAATATAACTATCAAGAGACTGGCCTGTAAATCCCATGTCTTTTCCAGCCCTTAACCAGAAATCTAACGAATCCATAGTAAGAAAATATAATACAAACCAAACAAGTTGATCTTAAATTAACAACTGAAACGACTGTTTCAAAAGAGGGACCTCGTCCGCACACTTTCTAAACCTTCCCAAAGAAGAAAATGAAATAATATTTTCACTTGGAAGCAAATCTAGTGGGCTCAAAAGCCTTCACTAAGATAAATGAACACGGTTCACCCAGGAGGGGTTATTATGGAAGTTCCTCAGGTCCAACAATAATGAGTAAACTTCTAAACCCAACCCAAGAACCAAACAACTGTAAGTCAAAGACAACAGTAATGACTTGACACCTTAACGAACTCACCCTTTTCAACCTTAAATGTAATACTCACGACCAGGTGAACCATCAGAAGTTGTATCCAGAGTCCAGTATCCTGGCAAGGTCGCCATTGTCAGGAAACGCCTTCCCTGAACAAAATATTCATGGAAAAATTAATAAATAATAGTAAACCGAAGGATATTTATAATAAGATGTTTTTTCTGGATTTTAATATAAAATTAAATAGAAATAAAAAGAAATATATCCGTTGTGGTTCAGGTCTGTTGGTGAGACAGGAGGTAATAACCGGAGAGGGGAGAATAGATGATGGTTGTCTCTCTGTAGGTGGTATGTCTCCGTAGTAGATGGTGAATCTCCTGGGACCACGAGGTTGAAATACCACACTGTAGGTATCCAAAGGTAGATGAGATCTTCTGCAACACCCTCTAACGCACACAAGTTAGAAACTAGAGAGGAGTTGTTGAGGAATTCCCGTTAAGTCCAGGGAAAATCTTGCTCGTAAGTCATGCGTCTGTCCTGGAGAACCAGTCCAGCGGCAGAGCTGATAATAAAGAAAATATTCTGGTTACCATAAGTCTTAAAACATTTAAGATAGAAAAAGGTATTTCAAGATGACCAAGTCACTACTGGTAACCAAAGAAAACATAATAATCAAACAAAAGAAATACTCCTGGTAGAGCGCCTTACCTGATTCGGAGAAGAGTGAAGGTGAAGTGACTTTCCACTTCCCAACCGACACCAGGTAAGAGTCATACTACCAGGAGTAGAAAGTAAAAACCCTCAGACAACCGGGAACAAGAGTTTAGCTCCAGCCCGCTAGATGGAATTGCTGGCTGTAACTCGTTAATAATGCTCCCGGCTGACTGAACAACCGTTACCTTATTTACAACTACTTTTCCCTCACATTCATATTATTTTCGAAAAATACATGAAACATTAAAAAGCTCAGAAAAATGTGCTAAAATCGTATTTTATTGCATATTTCGACGTTTTAGAGCGGTTTGAGTGCTTTTCTGACAAAACTCATTTTTTAGCTAAAATACTTAGATTATCAAACTTTTATATAGAATTTCTACTGCAATTGAAATTTATGGGAAAAGTAAGCAAAATTTTATGATTTTCTTTTAGGAAGCTTATTCATAGGTATATTTTATCTAAAAAAAAATGTTTTTCAGAAAATCCTTGAAAATGCCTTGACTCGTCAAAAAATGCAATAAAATAACGTTTTATAGCATTTTTGAATATTTATAAATGATTTACATATTTTTAAAAAATCCCATTAAAAATCTGTAAAAATCAATATTAATTTAGAATATTTCATATTATTTTCCAAAAATACATGAAACATTAAAAAGCTCAGAAAAATGTGGTAAAATGGCATTTTATGGCATATTTAGACGTTTTAGAGCGGTTTGAGTGCTTTTCTGACAAAAACACATTTTTTAGCTAAAATACGTAGATTTTCAAACTTTTAAATAGAATTTCTACTGCAATTGAAATTTATGGGAAAAGTAAGCAAAATTTAATGATTTTCTTTTAGGAAGCTTACTCCTAGGTGTATTTTATCTAAAAAAATAGTTTTTAGAAAATCCTTGAAAATGCCTTAAATCGTCAAAAAATGCAATTAAATCAAGTTTTATAGCATTTTTGAATATTTATAAATTATTTACATATTTTTAAAAAATCCCATTAAAAATCTATAAATTCAATATTTTTAGAAAATTTCATATTATTTTCGAAAAATACATGAAACATTAAAAAGCTCAGAAAAATGTGCTAAAATGGTATTTTATTGCATATTTCGACGTTTTAGAGCGGTTTGAGTGCTTTTTACCAAAACTCATTTTTTAGCTAAAATACGTAGATTTTCACACTTTTAAATAGAATTTCTACTGCAATTGAAATTTATTGGAAAAGTAAGCAAAATTTAATGATTTTCTTTTAGGAAGCTTACTTTAGGTGTATTTTATCTAAAAAAATTGATTTTCAGAAAATCTTTGAAAATGCCTTAAATCGTCAAAAAATGATATAAAATCAAGTTTTATAGCATTTTTTAATATTTCATAATTATTTAACTATTTTTAAAAAATCCCATTAAAAATCTTTAAAAATCAATATTTTTTTAGAATATTTCATATTATTTTCGAAAAATACATGAAACATTAAAAAGCTCAGAAAAATGTGCTAAAATCGTATTTTATTGCATATTTCGACGTTTTAGAGCGGTTTGAGTGCTTTTCTGACAAAACTCATTTTATAGCATTTTTTAATATTTCATAATTATTTAACTATTTTTAAAAAATCCCATTAAAAATCTTTAAAAATCAATATTTTTATAGAATATTTCATATTATTTTCGAAAAATACATGAAACATTAAAAGCTCAGAAAATGTGCTAAAATAGTATTTTTTGCATTTTCGACGATTTAGAACAGTTTGAGTGCTTTTCTGGCAAAACTCATTTTAGCTAAAATACTTAGATTTTCACACTTTTAAATAGAATTTCTACTGCAATTGAAATTTATGGGAAAAGTATGCAAAATTTTATGATTTTCTTTTAGGAAGCTTACTCATAGGTGTATTTTATCAAAAAAAAAATTGTTTTTCAGAAAATCCTTGAAAATGCCTTGAATCGTCAAAAAATGCAATAAAATAAATATTTATAGTATTTTTTAATATTTATACATTATTTACATATTTTTAAAAAATCCCATTAAAAATCTATAAAAATCAATATTAATTTAGAATATTTCATATTATTTTCAAAAATACATGAAACATTAAAAATATCATAAAAATGTGCTAAAATGGTATTTTATTGCATATTTCGACGATTTAGAGTGGTGTGAGTGCTTTTCTGGCAAAACTCATTTTTTAGCTAAAATACTTAGATTATCAAACTTTTAAATGGAATTTCTACTGCAATTGAAATTTATGGGAAAAGTAAGCAAAATTGAATGATTTTCTTTCATGAAGCTTACTTATAGGTGTATTTTATCTAAAAAAATAGTTTTCAGAAAATCCTTGAAAATGCCTTAAATCGTCAAAAAATGCAATAAAATTAAGTTTTATAGCATTTTTTAATATTTCATAATTATTTACCTATTTTTAAAAAATCCCATTAAAAATCTTTAAAAATCAATATTTTTATAGAATATTTCATATTATTTTCGAAAAATACATGAAACATTAAAAAGCTCAGAAAAATGTGCTAAAATAGTATTTTATTGCATTTTTCGACGATTTAGAGCGGTTTGAGTGCTTTTCTGGCAAAACTCATTTTTTAGCTAAAATACTTAGATTTTCACACTTTTAAATAGAATTTCTACTGCAATTGAAATTTATGGGAAAAATAAGCAAAATTTAATGATTTTCTTTAGAAGCTTACATAGGTGTATTTTATCTAAAAATTGTTTTTCAGAAAATCTTGAAAATGCCTAAATCTCAAAAATGCAATAAAATAATTTTATAGCATTTTAATATTTATAATTATTTAATATTTTAAAAATCCCATTAAAAATCTTAAAAATCAATATTTTTAGAATATTTCATATTATTTTCAAAATACATGAAACATTAAAAGTCAAAAAATGTGCTAAAATGTATTTTATTGCATATTTCGACGTTTAGAGGTTTGAGTGCTTTTCTGGCAAACTATTTTAGCTAAAATACTAGATTTTCAACTTTAAATAGAATTTCTACTCAATTGAAATTTATGGGAAAAGTAAGCAAAATTTATGATTTTCTTAGGAAGCTTACTTAAGGTGTATTTTATCTAAAAATTGATTTTCAGAAAATCCTTGAAAATGCCTTAAATCGCAAAAAATGCAATAAAATCAAGTTTTATAGCATTTTTAATATTTCATATTATTTAACTATTTTTAAAAATCCCATTAAAATCTTTAAAAATCAATATTTTTATAGAATATTTCATATTATTTTCGAAAAATACATGAAACATTAAAAGCTCAGAAAATGTGCTAAAATGTTTTTAAAAAAGCTTCAAAACTATTTTAGCTAAAATACTTTGATTTTCACACTTTTAAATAGAATTTCTACTGCAATTGAAATTTATGGGAAAAGTAAGCAAAATTTTATGATTTTCTTTTAGGAAGCTTACTAT
>WNWK01052884.1:0-12039 GCA_009830355.1 Cherax destructor
CAGGGAGTGTAGCATTCATGCAGGGGTGTAGCATTCATGCGGAGTGTAGCATTCATGCAGGGAGTGTGCATTCATGCAGGGAGTGTAGCAGGCATGCAGGGAGGTAGCATTCATGCAGGGAGTGTAGCATTCATGCAGGGAGTGTAGCAGACATGCAGGGAGTGTAGCAGGCATGCAGGAGTGTAGCATTCATGCAGGGAGTGTAGCAGGCATGCAGGGAGTGTAGCAGGCATGCAGGGAGTGTAGCAGGCATGCAGGGAGTGTAGCAGGCATGCAGGGAGTGTAGCAGGCATGCAGGGAGTGTAGCAGGCATGCAGGAGTGTAGCAGGCATGCAGGGAGTGTAGCAGGCATGCAGGGAGTGTAGCAGGCATGCAGGGTGTGCAGGCATGCAGGGAGTGTAGCAGGCATGCAGGGAGTGTAGCAGGCATGCCCCTGTAATCCTCCCTATCCTCCAGATGCCTGCAAGTCTCTTCAATAAAGGTAAGTAAATGTTATTTATATTTTATTTTTGGTGAATATTTTTTTGTGGAACGGATTAATTGTATTTACATTATTTCTTATGGGAAATAAGGGTTCGGATTACGAAAGATTCAGATTAAGTAATAGCTCCTGGAACGGATTAATTTCGTTAACCGAGGGTCCACTGTATTTCTTATGGGAAATATTACTTCGGTTTTCGTGACGTTTGGATTTGACCGATCTTCTGGAACATATTAAGTACGAAATCCGGGGTTCAACTGTATATGGAATATATACATGTTTATGGTTTAAAACTGACTTTCAAGTGTATTTTCATGTTTTTTTTTGGCTGTATTTTTGTTTTTTTGTTTACTTAGCGATGCACTCATTTACCGATGACTCGGACTAATGACTGGCTCTCTGACCAGTTTGCATACCTAAATAATGTATATTAGAGCTGATTTCCTCTATTCTGTTTATTACAATATACACAGTCCACTACTGTATAAACATTTAAAAATATACTACAAATGTTATAAATGGTGCAAAGGTGACATTAAAATAATATCAAAGATGGATGACACAAACCCATTACCATTATACTAGTATGCTCCATGCTTAGCGACAAATTCGTTTACCGACATGGTCTTAGGAACGGAACTCCGTTGTTAAGTGAAGAGAGGCTGTATTACAAAAATAGAGACAATTCTGATAGGTTTCAAGACTAAAAGAAGCTTGAAATTGAACTCAAAGTACAGGAGGCCCTCCACATTCGGGATGGTTAGGGGATCAAGAACCTCGTGAATCTTGAAAATTCGCAAAATGTTTGGTGCGAAATATGCGTAGGGAAATATAATAATACTGTACTGTAGCATTCTCCTTGATTCTCCACTCATCTTCAGGTTGTGCAGGGAGAACCGTCTCTTAAATTTATCAAACCATCCTTCACTTGCTAGGAAGTCAGGATGAGTGATGGTACGACGTTCTGGTTCTGCACTGGTGCAGAACCCGCATTTGTTTGGTAAATATGATTGGGTGGCTGGGCATTCACGAATGTTCGAAGCTTGCGAAAGTGGAGGGCTAGCTTTAGTGGAAATGTTCAATTTTTGCCGATATTCCAGAGTACACAAATTACATCACTTGTCCAATACTTGTACAACTGGTCAGTCTTATATATGTCCACAAATACGCTAACATTATTTATGCAATTATTACAGTAATACAGTAGTCTGCATAACAGTAAATTATTTTTTTTGTGAATAATAGAAGAGACCTGGGGATGTAACTAATGAATAGAGGAAGTGTTTTTAGTGCCAGGAATGTCTACATTGTTTATTTGGGACACTTTTTAATTTTGTGTGAAACTGGCAAAAATACCGATTTGATCACTTTATTGGGTAGTCGAAATAAGTAAATGGGTGGTTTTGTACTCATTTGACAGAAGGAATACTAGTGAAACAGCTATGAGTTTGGTCGACTGGGATTGGCTAAAAATAGGGCTCAAAGTGGGCAAAATTGCTGGTGCGTAAATATCGCCGAAACCACTAACTTTGCAAAAGTGTAATTCCATAAGTTATGCATCAAATTTTGCACTTTTTGTTTCATTACCTTTGGAAAAAGATTACGATTTCATAAGATTTTTTTTTTTTTAAATTCTTCCACCCTGAGAGCAAGTTTGAGATCAGGGGTCTTGACCCTAAAAGGGTTAAAGAAGTTGTCCAGGGTATATTTTTTTTTCTTTTCATTTTAGAAGTGCCTCTCTCTCATTTTCATATTTTTTATCTTTACTTAATATGTATAATGCTTTTACAATGGATTATTTTTTTTTTTAAATTTTACATATACATATTGACAATTATATTTTATATAAAAACTTAAGTTTGCTGAAATCTTTCTGATCTGCAACACAGTACTGTGCACAGTGCAGTGTGTAATTCTGCACTTTACTTTCATGTGCCTCCTACAGTAAATACTGTACAGTAGGGCCCCGCTTTTCGGCGTTTCGTCTTTCCTAGTTCCGTTCATATGGCGAGTTCAAATTATGACCAAAACTTTTGTATACGGCGAGCGTCTTTCAGATACGGCGCGCGCCACCCGGTTTGTTTACATTTTCCGTGAGCACATCTCTCTATTATGTAATAATCACTCTTGGGCACATTAAATGTCCAATTTTACGTCAATATAGACATTTTCATTAATCCATCTATGATATATTCTTCAAAATTATATGAGAAACACGTTACATAGCATATAAACATGCTGTTTATATGCTATGGTGTTGCCGGGCGGAGGGAAAACATTACGTAATACTAATAATAATCACTTGCGCACATTAAATGTCTTATTTTACGTTAATATAGACATTTTCATTAATCCATCTATGATTTTTTCTTCAAAATTATATAAGAAACATGTTACAAAGCATATAAACATGCTTTACCAAAGGACTGGCACTAGGAGCTTTCTTTGGGCCCATGGTGGCTTATTTAGCAGTTACACACAATAATCAAGGGCCAAAAACGATGGATTGTTAAGAAATGTTTTATATGAACTCACAGGATAATGTTCACTCAACCAGAAACAATGCTACACTGCCTAAGAATGTGCGTGGGAGGTGTGCTTGCAGGCTTTGTATATGCACTGGGCACTGGACAGGTTCCGTATCATGAACGAAAACGGAGCCAATCACCAAAAACGGAGGTAATATTTCCACGAAAAAAGTGCCTGAAAACTGAAATCACCGAAAACGAAGATACACGAAAACGGAGGGTTGACTGTACATTAATTCTTATGGGAAATATTATTTCGGTTATTGACCATTTCGGTGTTAGGCTGAGCTTGTGGAACGGATTACGGCCGATAACTGAGGGTCCACTGTAGTAGTACAGTAGAACCCCGTGTTTCGAACGCCTCTACTATCGAACGATTCGAGTTTCGAACAAATTTTGTCCCAAGTATCGAATGTGCCCTGTACTCACCTAGTTGTGGTTGCAGGGGTCAAGTCATAGCTCCTGGCCCCACCTCTTCACTGGCCACTACTGGGTCACTCTCCCTGCGCCATGAGCTTTATCATACCTCTTCTTGAAGCTATGAATGGATCTCGTGTTTCGAACCACGTTTGTACCAGATCTGTCCACCTGGCACCTGCGCACCTGCCCGCCCAGGCATCATGAGTCAGTCTAGCTTTGTTTATCCTCCAGTGAACATTACCCTGCATGCTCATCCAAACATTTCACAATTAATTAATTGTGTTTGGAGCTTGTTCATGCAGTGGTAGAGGCAGGCAGTGGTAGAGGCAGGCAGTGGTAGAGGCAGGCAGGGGTAGAGGCAGGCAGGGGTAGAGGCGGGCAGTGGTAGAGGCAGGCAGTGATAGAAGCAGGCAGTGGTAGAGGCAGGCAGTGGTAGAGGCAGTCTTAATGTAGAGTGAGAGGTGAGTAAACATGATTAAATGAATAAATGAGAGAGAATGAGTGTACAGTGGTCCCTCGGTTTTCGTGTTTAATCCGTTCCAGAGGGAGGCATTAAAACTGAAACACACGAAAACTGAAACCATTTTCCCCATAAGAAATAATGGAAATTCAATTAATCCGTTCCAGAAACCCAGAAGTTTGGAAAAAAAAATTTGGGGGGCCTTAAAGATAGATTTACATGCACAAATGAATGAAATGAATGTGGGACTTACCCTTACTGATGTTGCTGGATGGAAGAGAGATAGGAGGGGAGAGGGTAGAGTCCCTAATTTTTGGAAGGGGAATCCCCCTCCATAAGGACTCTAGGTACCAAGTCCTCATCTGGGGTCACTTCCCTTCTTTGTCTTTTAATCCCACTAGGACCAGCTTGAGAGTCACTGCACACCTGTGGCACTAAATATCTCTCCAGAGAGCTCTGTGTCTGGCGTCTCTTTAAAATGTCCATAAAATGGGAAAACAGACTGTCATTGAACATGTTGATGAGACAGATTCCAACATCTTTGTCAGGGTGATGTTCCTCCACAAATGATTGCACCCTACTCCACATTGCACAAATCTCCTTAATTTCTGAAGAAGGCACCTTACATCTCTCTTCCTCCACTGAAGCAATTTCCTCAGATCTGTTTTGTTGTTGTTGCAGCTCAAGCTCTTGCAGCTCTTCAGTGGTTAGATCTTCATTGTGGTCCTCCACCAACTCTTCCACATCCTCTCCATTCACATCCAACCCCATGGAAGTCCCCAATTCTACAATATTTTCCACAACTTCCATAGGCTCCTCAGGGTTAGCTTCAAACCCTTCGAAATCCCTATCTGGGACACAATCTGGCCACAACTTTCTCCAAGCAGAGTTCATCGTCCAGGAGGTCACTCCCTGCCAAGCTTTATCTATAAGGCCTATGCAATGGAAGATATCAGTGACCCTTCCAGAACTCTTTTAGGGTCAATTTAGTGTCATTGGTCACATCAAAACACCTTTGAAACATTGCTTTGGTGTACAGTTTTTTGAGGTTTGAAATGACCTGCTGGTCCATGGGCTGGAGGAGAGGAGTGGTGTTAGGAGGCAAGAACTTCACTTTTACAAATCTGAAATCCTTAGACATTTGGTCGTCCAAGTCTTGAGGATGACCAGGAGCATTGTCCATTACCAGGAGGCACTTAAGTGGCAATTTATTCTCCAATAAATATTTCTTCACACTGGGGCCAAACACTTGATTAAACCATTCCAGGAAAATTTCCCTAGTGACCCATGCCTTAGCATTAGACTTCCAAAACACACACAATTTACTCTTGTCAACACTGTAGTCCCTGAACACTCTGGGATTTTCAGAGTGATACACGAATAAAGGCTTCACTTTGAAATCCCCACTAGCATTACCACACAACATTAGAGTTAGCCTGTCTTTCATAGGCTTGTGTCCTCGCATTGCCTTTTCCTCCTGTGTGATGTAGGTCCTCCTTGGCATTTTCTTCCAAAAGAGACTTGTTTCGTTACAATTAAACACTTGTTGGGGTTTGAAATTTTCAGCCTCTACATATTTTTTAAAGTCGCGCACAAATTTTTCAGCCCCATCTTTATATGAACTGGCACCCTCACCATGCCTTACAACACTGTGTATGCCAGTTCGCCTCTTAAATTTTTCGAACCAGCCTTTGCTGGCCTTAAATTCATCAACATCAACATCACTGGTTCCAGGCATTTTCTTGACAAGATCGGCATGCAACTGCTTTGCTTTTTCACGTATGATGGATTGCACAATACTATCACCCGCTAGCAGTTTTTGGTTTATCCACAGCAACAACAATTTCTCCATATTTTCTATTGTTTGTGATCTCTGTTTGGTTATTGTATTCACCCCTTTCGCAACATTAGCTTCAGTGATTGCTTTTCTCTTATACACAATGGAACCGATGGTTGTTGGGGCTTTCTTGTATATCCTGGCGAGC
This sequence comes from Cherax destructor, assembly GCA_009830355.1. NCBI lineage: Eukaryota > Metazoa > Arthropoda > Malacostraca > Decapoda > Parastacidae > Cherax > Cherax destructor. Next base: position 5,875 of record WNWK01052884.1, read on the forward strand.
TCGGCAATACATACACCACTATCATATTTTTCTATTATTTCTTTCTTCAGTTCTACGGTGTTCCTCACTTTCTTTACCAAAGAAGTGGCACTAGGAGCTTTCTTTGGGCCCATGGTAGCTTATTTAGTAGTCACACACAATAATCAAGGCCCAAAAACAATGAATTGTTAATAAATATTTTGTATAAACTCCTGGGGTGATGTTCACTCAAGCGTAAACAATGCTAGACTGCGTGGCAATGTGCGTGGGTGGTGGCCTACGGCCTTTGTATGTGAGCGGCACTGGTGGACAGGTTCCAGACCGAGCACGAAAACGGAGGGAACACACGAAAACAGAGGGCAATTTTCCACGAAAAAACTACACGAAAACTGAAATACACGAAAACAGAGATACACGAAAACCGAGGGACCGCTGTAGAAGGTTCACGAGTTTTGTAAACAAACCAGTTGTTGTTGTTACCAGCCTGGACATGAATGGAATACGTTCACTCCGTGAAGCCGACTGGAAAAACATCTCGTATTTATGTTAATTTATATGTTTATATGTTACGTAGCGTGTTTATTATATAATTTTGAAAAAAAATATAAATGGATTAAGGAAAATGTCTAAATTAACATTTTATACGCCTCAAGAGTAATTATTATTGTGTTATTATTATCATTATTAATGCACCTCAGTGATTATTGTGTTATTATCATTATTAATATGGCATCTTCAAGACTAATAATACACTCTTAGTGATTTTAATGTGTTCCTGCACTCCAGCACAGGTGCAAGTTGTGGAGTTTAGAGCAGTTAAGTTCAGTGACAAAGTGTAGCATCAAGAGTGTTGCGCTTAAGCGACAGAAAAAGGATAAAACGAAATAAACTCCTGACAGCATAAGCCGCTCTGCCTATCTTCTGCAAGGTATGTAAATGGTGTACGTACACCTGTTCATTTGTACATTATGGTTTCCTTATGAAAGAAGTGATCTAATGCAGTTAGCATTACAAACTCTGTTTTCTCTTATACTAACACGTCTGAAGGAGGAAAGAATGGGAAGATGTTTTCATAGCTGGAGCAAGAATGCCCGCCACCACCGTCCTCCCCCGCCACCACATTCGTAATGACATACATATTTTATTCATTCTGGAGTGTATATCAGGTTTTTATGTTATTTATATTGTTTATTATGTCATAGTAGATGAATTGTGATAGATAAATAAGCTGTCGAGTTGATAATAGCGTCATAGTGAAGTACTATTTTGTCATGCCTCTTGACAGAAGGAACGAATTAATTGGATTTACAGTGGACCCTCGCCATTCAAATTTAATCCGTTCCAGGAGCTTGTTCTTAACGTGAAATGTTCGAAAGGCGATTTAATTTTTCCCATAAGAAATAATGGAAATACAATTAATCCGTTCGAGAAATCCAAAAATATATAAAAAATATTATATTTTAATAAAATTAAGCTTCTACATAGACAAAAACATTAAATACTACAGTGCTGTACTACTAAAAGTACAGTGGTACCTCGAGTTACGATATTTTTTCGTTCGTGAATGCTGTTCAAATGCCATTACCAAACAAATTTATCCCCATAAGGAATAATGTAAAATAGACTAGTCCTTTTACACCCCCAAAAATATACTTACAAAAGCATTTAAAAAAATATACTTACATAAAAGGGCGATTTTGGGGACCATCGTAACTCGAGGTACCACTGTATTAGTAAATAAATGCAAGTCTTTTTACTTACCATTATTGAAGATTGTTGATGGCATATGGAAGAGAGGGAGGAGGAGGGAGGGAGGGAGGGAGGGGTTAGTGTTTGGAAGGGGAATCCCCTTCCAGAAGGACTTCAGGTACCAAAGCCCTATCTGGGGTTACTTCTTTTCTTTGTCTTTTAATCCCACTAGGACCAGCTTGGGAGTCACTGGACACTAACAAAATAACTGTCCACAGTCCTCTGTTTCTGGCGCCTTTTCAACATGCTCCTGAAGGAGGACATTGTTTGGTCACTGAACATGCTGCTGTTATGGCTTGTTTGAGCTTGTTCAGGGTGGTATTTTTCAACAAAACTTTGCAATCTATTCCACATTGTACACATCTCCTTAATCTCTGAAGAAGGCACCTTTTTCAGCCCCTCTTCCTCCTCCTCCTCCCGTGAATCAATAGCCTCAAATCTGGTCTGATGCTCTTCCATTTCCAGCTCTTGCAGCTCTTGAGTTGTTAGCTCTACCCTGTGGCCCTGCACTAGCTCTTCCACATCATCGCCACTCACCTCCAACCCCATGGACTTGCCCAATTCCACAATACAGTCCACAACAGGCACAGGGTCGGCAGGGTCAGGGTCAGCCTCAAACCCTTCAAAATCCCTCTGTTGGACACAACCTGGCCACAATGGTCTCCAAGCAGAGTTCAAAGTCCTTGAAGTCACTCCCTCCTAAGCCTTGCCTATAAGGCCTATGCAGCTGTAGATATTGAAATTATTCTTCCAGAACTCTCTAAGGGTCAATTCACTGTCCGAGGTCATTTCAAAGCACTTTTCAAACACTGCTTTTGTGTAGAGTTTTTTGAAGTTACAGATGACCTGCTGGTTCATGGGCTGGAGGAGAGGAGTGGTGTTAGGAGGCAACAACTTCAGTTTTATAAATTTGAAGTCTTCACACAGTAGGTCTTCCATGTTTTGAGGATGTGAAGGAGCATTGTCCAGCAACAGGAGGCACTTTTTGTCCAAACCCTTTTCCTGTAGGTATTTTCTCACACTGGGGCCAAACACTTCATGGATCCAGTCACTGAAAAGGTGCTTTGTGACCCATGCATTCTGACTAGCTCTCCACAAGACACACAATCTACTTTTGACGACATTGTGTCTCTTGAACACACTGGGATTTTCTGAGTGATACACTAGTAAAGGCTTTAATTTAAAATCCCCACTAGCATTACTACACATCATGAGAGTTAGCCTGTCTTTCATAGGCTTGTGTCCTGGCAGTGCCTTTTCCTCCTGAGTAATGTAGGTCCTGTTGGGCACTTTCTTCCAAAACAGGCCTGTTTCCACAATTGAACACTTGTTCAGGTTTCAATTTTCAGTCTTTATGTAGTCTTGAAACTCCTTTATAAATTTTTTCAGCTGCATATTTGTCTGAACTGGCAGCCTCACCATGCCTTACCACATTATGTATGCCACTACGATTTTTAAATCTCTCAAACCAGCCTTTGCTGGCTTTAAATTCACTACCATTACAATCAGCACTGGTTGCAGGCATTTTCTTTAAAGATCGGCATGCAAGTTCCTTGCCTTTTCACAAATAATTGACTCAGACACACTATCACCCGCTAACTCTTTATCCTTGATCCACACCAGCAACAACTTTTCAAGCTCTTCGATTATTTGTGGTCTGTTTTTGGCTCGCACAGTAACACCTTTTGCAACATCAGCTTGCTTAATTTCTTCCTTCTTAAGCAGGATAGAAGCGATAGTTGACCTGTTTTTGCCATATATCCTTGCAAGATCACACAATCACACACCACTCGTATTTTTGTATTATTTCCTTCTTCATTTCTACGGTGTTTCTCACTTTTATCAGCACAGGGGTACCACTAGGAACTTTCTTGGGACCCATGGTAGCTTATTTCACAGTCGCACTTAATGAACAAACTCCAAAAAATTATAATTAAGTGTGAAATGTCTGGGGAAGCGTGCAGGGTATTGTTCTCTCAGTGTAAACAACGCGGGACTGGCTCTCACGCCTGCGCTGTGAGGCCCCCAAGCGCCTGGGCCGACAGGTCACGAACGTATTCGTTCGACTCGCGATAATTTGTTCGCATGAAGATATCAAAATTTTTGTACTAATGACGATTTGTTCGACTGCCGAGCCGTTCGAATAGCAGGGGTCCACTGTACATTATTTCTTATAGGAAATGTTGCTTCGAGTTTAGAACTAGCTCCTGGAACGGATTAAGTTCGAAACTCGGGGCTCCACTGTACGTCATTGATGTCAGCTAGGCCTGTATACCTTATACATGTACTTGTAGGAAATAAAGATATTATTATTATTAATAATGTACTAACTACTACATAAAACAATGTATAAAATTATACATGCCTAGCCACACTATGAATGCCACTTCTCTTCTTAAAATTATCACACCAACCCTTACTAGCCTTGAAGAATTGCATTTCAGCACTTGTTCCATTTTTTTTTCGGGTGATCATGCAACCGCCTAACTTTTTCACAAATAATAGCCTCTGAAACACTATCACCATGTAACTGTTTTCGTTTATCCAAATCAACAAGAGTTTTTCAACCTCTTCAAAAATTTGTGGCCTTTGCCTTGATATCACTTTTGTGCCTTTTGCAGGGTGAGCTGCTTTAATTTTTTCCCTTTGGCCCAGTATTGTACTAATGGTAGACTTTGATTTACCAAAAAGTTTTGCTATATCAACCACATGGAGCCTATCTTCTCAATACTTTCGAATAACTTCCTTCTTAAACTCAATAGTGCTTTTCACAAATTTTCTTTTTGCTTTCATCTCTTTATCTTTCTTTGGACCCATGATGGTTTACCTCACAATAAAAAAAATTGCACCAAAACCTCAAAATAACAAAAGATTACAAAATGCACAGCAAGAGCTCAAAAGATGTTTACAGCACTCACGTTAGTCGCTATACTGACTGAGACCCATGCTGTGGACTCTTCTCTGGTGATCATGTGATCCAAACATTGTGGTCGACAACCAAGACCACGACGAAAACCAAATCAAACAAATCTGTTCGAAACCGATTTGTTCAACAACTAGTTCATTCGACAACTGAGGTTCCACTGTATTCACCACTCACTAAGCTAATGACAAAAATATTTTAAGGCAAGTAAAGTGTGTACTATATATGCATTTTTTGGGCCTAGCTCTACTGCTCACTTAATATATGATAGTGTGAACATGTTATCAGGCTTTTATATGCAATTGAAGGTGAAAAAAGGTCATGTTTCACTTTACAGCATTAACCTGGAACTCAACCTGCTGTATAAGTGAGACCCCACGTGTAAATATACCTAGTGAAACAAGTGTGCCAGGGACCTCTAAAAGCCCACCATCATCATTCATGCTCAAGACAGGTGCAAGTTCATTATTTAATTGCTCTGCTGAAGCCATTGCCTTATGTTCTTTAGTACAGAAAATAAGAGATTTATGCAAAAACTTTTAATAAAAAAAAAATTTTTTGACCTGCAGTTTGGCAGTGTTTTATCCCACCATGATCCCATTCTGTTAATGATTTATTTAAAATTTTAATTATGCACAGTTTTTTATATAACAGTAACAACACAGTACATTTTTTATACTTACTGTATTGTATTTTTTAAACCTATAAAGCATCAATAAAATATTTAAGAGCTAAATTCTGTAACTCTCTTATCAAAACCATAATAAGTAATAGCTTAAGAGTTAAAATCCGGTGGCCCAGGTTTTTTAAACTAAAACAACCAGCCTGGGTGGGTAAGTGGGTGCTCCCCGGGGCTACCTCGATAACCTGCAGGGCCAAAACTGCAATTCAACCCTGTAACCACAAACAGGTGAGCACAAGGCAGAAATGGATCCCATGGCATTTGTACACTAATGTATCAGGTAATTTAAAGTAAGACCTTTGCTATTATTTGGCTGTGGGGGGGGGGAGGAGGGCACTTTGGCCCAGCTACTAGAATGAAAATTTGTAGGTTTCTGTCAAAAATTTTAAAAATTTTTTTTGATTAATGGAGCACAATATTTATAATTTTTAGCTTTACCAAAATAATTGTTGCCATTTTACAATGAAATTCATAAAATCTGCTATATTGGGTTGTTTTAAGTGTACTGTAAATACAAACTTTCATAAAGACTTTTCCTTTAAAACTGAAGGTGTGATGTACTGTTTAAAACTGTATGTTTATAGTCATGTATTCATCAATTCTTATGAAAAAATGCCACTTTTGTCCCCAATATTCCATATAATTTAGCATAACATTTTTTCTTCACATTTATAATTTGTAACACAATGCAGAAATAATGATATAGTAATAAAAAAAATGATTACAGAATAAAGGGGTTTTTAGACACTTACTATAATGAAGCATTTGCTGTCAGCAACTTTTCATCTTTTCCTGTTATGAAAGATAAACAGCTAAACTCACGATAATACTG
>WNWK01052885.1:0-12039 GCA_009830355.1 Cherax destructor
GGATCTGGACAGGCTGCAAGTCTGGTCCAGCAATTGGCTCCTGGAGTTCAACCACACCAAGTGCAAAGTCATGAAAATTGGGGAAGGGCAAAGAAGACCGCAGACGGAGTACAGTCTAGGGGGCCAGAGACTACAAACCTCAATCAAGGAAAAAGATCTTGGGGTGAGTATAACACCAGGCACATCTCCTGAGGTGCACATTAACCAAATAACTGCTGCAGCATACAGGCGCCTAGCAAACCTAAGAACAGCATTCCGACATCTTAATAAAGAATCGTTCAGGACCCTGTACACTGTGTACGTTAGGCCCATACTAGAGTATGCAGCACCAGTTTGGAACCCACATCTAGCCAAGCACGTAAAGAAGCTACAGAAAGTGCAAAGGTTTGCAACAAGACTAGTCCCAGAGCTAAGGGGTATGTCCTACGAGGAGAGGTTAAGGGAATTCGACTTGACGACACTGGAGGACAGGAGAGATAGGGAGGACATGATAACGACATATAAAATACTGAGAAGAATTGACAAGGTGGACAGAGACAGAATGTTCCAGAGATGGGACACAGCAACAAGGGGACACAGTTGGAAGTTGAAGACTCAGATGAATCACAGGGATGTTAGGAAGTATTTCTTCAGTCACAGAGTGGTCGGGAAGTGGAATAGTTTGGGAAGCGATGTAGTGGAGGCAGGTTCCATACATAGCTTTAAGAAGAGGTATGATAAAGCTCATGGCGCAGGGAGAGTGACCCAGTAGCAGCCAGTGAAGAGGCGGGGCCAGAAGCTATGACTCGACCCCTGCAACCACAACTAGGTGAGTACAGTGGGACAGAGAACTGGCAGGGAAGTCAGTAAACGAGATGATGGCATATGTGACAACAATATGCAAAGAAGCTGAGGAGAGGTTTGTACCCAAGGGTAACAGGAATAATGAAAAAGCCAGGATGAGCCCGTGGTTCACCCAAAGGGCAGGAGGCCAAACCAAGTGTGCCAGGAAGAGAAGAAATATAGAAGGCAAAGGACCCAGGAGAATAAGAAGAGCAGTCGTAGAGCCAGAAATGAATATACACAGGTAAGAAGGGAGGCCCAACGACAGTATGAAAATGACATAGCAGCGAAAGCCATATCTGACCCAAAGCTGTTGTACAGCCACATCAGGAGGAAAACAACAGTCAAGGACCAGGTGATCAGGCTAAGGAAGGAAGGAGGAGAGATCACAAGAAACGACACGATATTCAAAGAAGTGTTCATAGAGGAGACAGAAATGACTCCAGAAAGACGGAGAGGTGGGGTACACCACCAAGTGCTGGACACAATACATGCAAACGAGGAAGAAGTGAAGAGGCTGTTGAGTGAGCTAGATACCTCAAAGGCGATGGGGCCGGACAACATCTCTCCATGGGTTCTGAGAGAGGAAGCAGAGGCGCTATGTGTACCCCTAACAACAATATTCAACACATCTATCGAAACAGGGAGACTCCATTTTTTAAAAAAGGAGACAGACATGAAGCACTAAACTACAGACCAGTGTCACTGACATGTATTGTATGCAAAGTCATGGAGAAGATTATCAGAAGAGTGGTGGAACACCTAGAAAGGAATGAGTTTATCAACGACGGCCAACACGGTTTCAGGGACGGGAAAGTTCTATGACAGGGTGACAGCAGTAAGACAAGAGAGAGAAGGGTGGGTGGATTGCATTTTCTTGGACTGTAAGAAGGCGTTTGACACAGTTCCACACATTAGATTAGTGCAAAAGCTGGAGGACCAGGCATGGATAACAGGGAAGGCACTCCAATGGATCAGGGAATACCTCTCAGGAAGACAGCAGCGAGTCATGGTACGTGGTGAGGTGTCAGAGTGGGCGCCTGTGACGAGTGGGGTTCCACAGGGGTCAGTCCTAGGACCGGTGCTGTTTCTGGTATTTGTGAATGACATGACGGAAGGAATAAACTCCGAAGTGTCCCTGTTTGCAGATGATGTGATGCTGATGAGGAGAATTCAATCGGACGAGGACCAGGCAGAACTACATAGGGACCTGACAGGCTGCAAGCCTGGTCCAGCAATTGGCCCCTTTAGTTCAACCCCACCAAGTGCAAAGTCATGAAGATTGGGGAAGGGCAAAGAAGACCACAGACGGAGTACAGTCTAGGGGGCCAGAGACTACAAACCTCACTCAAGGAAAAAGATCTGGAGGTGAGTATAACACCGGGCACATCTCCTGAGGCGCACATCAACCAAATAACATCTGCAGCATACGGGCGCCTTAGCAAACCTACGAACAACATTCCGACATTTTAATAAGGAATCGTTCAGGACCCTGTACACTGTGTACGATAGGCCCATATTGGAGTATGCAGCACCAGTTTGGAACCTACACCTAGCCAAGCACGTAAAGAAATTAGAGAAAGTGCAAAGGTTTGCAACAAGACTAGTCACGGAGCTAAGGGGTATGTCCTATGAGAAGAGGTTAAGGGAAATCGACCTGACGACACTGGAGGACAGGAGAGATAGGGAGGACATGATAACGACATATAAAATACTGAGAAGAATTGACAAGGTGGACAGAGACAGAATGTTCCAGAGATGGGACACAGCAACAAGGGGACACAGTTGGAAGTTGAAGACTCAGATGAATCACAGGGATGTTAGGAAGTATTTCTTCAGTCACAGAGTGGTCAGGAAGTGGAATAGTTTGGGAAGTGATGTAGTGGAGGCAGGATCCATTCATAGCTTTAAGAAGAGGTATGATAAAGCCCATGGCGCAGGGAGAGTGACCCAGTAGCGGCCAGTGAAGAGGCGGGGCCAGGAGCTGTGACTCGACCCCTGCAACCACAATTATCTGAGCAACTAGGCGAGTAACACACACACACACACACACACACATGCACGCACGCAATACGTCGATACATCAAGCAATAAGGAGGTAATAAGTGGTCATAACACTCACAGACACAAAGCAAACACTATGTTCATTAATTGAGCACTTTGCTAATGAAAAAGGAGTGGCATCCTGAAGAATGTTATGATTAGATTTTGCCGCCGAAGCAGCGGAAGAGCATATGGATAACAAATGGCCAAGGAATTTATATCTAGTTCACATATCTGTTACAAGCAAATTTAGGAAATTTGCTTAATATGTCTGGTATCTTATTTTCATTAATAAGATATCTTGATATATCACAAGTTATTATACTGTCTATCTCTATATTCATCAATAAGTGGACAATTAAACACACAGTGTTCAAGATAGTGACCATAGGACTGGCCAAATACTTTGCCTTTAGCTTGATCATCATCTGTGTGTCTGCCAAATTGCCAGAAGTACTTGTAGCCAAGCCTAAGCCTGGCTTAGTCAGTCAGTCTGTTCACGTTTCAAGTTGCGCCATAAACATACTTATCTACGTTCATGTTATCATAGTGGGTTATAGATCTACTCAGGCTTCTAACAGCATACGGGCGCCTTAGCAAACCTACGAACAACATTCCGACATTTTAATAAGGAATCGTTCAGGACCCTGTACACTGTGTACGATAGGCCCATATTGGAGTATGCAGCACCAGTTTGGAACCTACACCTAGCCAAGCACGTAAAGAAATTAGAGAAAGTGCAAAGGTTTGCAACAAGACTAGTCACGGAGCTAAGGGGTATGTCCTATGAGAAGAGGTTAAGGGAAATCGACCTGACGACACTGGAGGACAGGAGAGATAGGGAGGACATGATAACGACATATAAAATACTGAGAAGAATTGACAAGGTGGACAGAGACAGAATGTTCCAGAGATGGGACACAGCAACAAGGGGACACAGTTGGAAGTTGAAGACTCAGATGAATCACAGGGATGTTAGGAAGTATTTCTTCAGTCACAGAGTGGTCAGGAAGTGGAATAGTTTGGGAAGTGATGTAGTGGAGGCAGGATCCATTCATAGCTTTAAGAAGAGGTATGATAAAGCCCATGGCGCAGGGAGAGTGACCCAGTAGCGGCCAGTGAAGAGGCGGGGCCAGGAGCTGTGACTCGACCCCTGCAACCACAATTATCTGAGCAACTAGGCGAGTAACACACACACACACACACACACACACATGCACGCACGCAATACGTCGATACATCAAGCAATAAGGAGGTAATAAGTGGTCATAACACTCACAGACACAAAGCAAACACTATGTTCATTAATTGAGCACTTTGCTAATGAAAAAGGAGTGGCATCCTGAAGAATGTTATGATTAGATTTTGCCGCCGAAGCAGCGGAAGAGCATATGGATACACAAATGGCCAAGGAATTTATATCTAGTTCACATATCTGTTACAAGCAAATTTAGGAAATTTGCTTAATATGTCTGGTATCTTATTTTCATTAATAAGATATCTTGATATATCACAAGTTATTATACTGTCTATCTCTATATTCATCAATAAGTGGACAATTAAACACACAGTGTTCAAGATAGTGACCATAGGACTGGCCAAATACTTTGCCTTTAGCTTGATCATCATCTGTGTGTCTGCCAAATTGCCAGAAGTACTTGTAGCCAAGCCTAAGCCTGGCTTAGTCAGTCAGTCTGTTCACGTTTCAAGTTGCGCCATAAACATACTTATCTACGTTCATGTTATCATAGTGGGTTATAGATCTACTCAGGCTTCTAACTGCATTCCTATAACATTGAGTTTCATTATTTACTTCCCTCCTAAAATTACTCCTAATGCAAGACACAGATACACAAAGTTATATTCTACATTATCCCTCAGGGTACAATTTTGGCTAACGTGTCAACTTTATCATGAAGGAGTAATCCAATGTGTGATGGAATCCATAACAATTGTACATTAATTCCTTTTACCAGGATTTTTAGTATCTATATCTGGCTTCTCCAATGAGCATGTTAAGAGTCATTATGTGAGTCAAGAGTCTTCAGTGATGACATAGAATCAGTAATAATCACAGAATCAAGCTCAGTGTCATAAGTCAACTTTAGCGTCATTAGAATGGCGAACAATTCAGTTTGCAGTGTAGACGCCCAGTTGTTAATTCTTATGTCTAACTTAGCAAAGTTGCTCTTGTTTTTAACCATGGAGGTGGTAACACTAGCAGAGGCAGCCCTGCCAGTAGACTTCTCGTAATTAACCAACAATTTGGAGAGGAAACCTTAGACTACGTTTGCCGACTTTATAATTGTCTAGGATGGACTGAAACGTCTAAGTTTCCTCTCTGAACTGTGGGTAACTTGTGAACTGCTACAGCCACTGTAGTTTCGTCCAGGACTGAACTTTATCACGTATTCTCAGTAAATTGTAATAATGGTAGAATTACCGACAAAAAGTCAGATAAATGGACACAGATGCAACTAATGGGCCATTGTATTACGTCATATCAGTTGCAACTGTGTCCATTTACCTAATATTCTCAACAAAGTTCAGTCCTGGACGAAACGTCTTAATCAAGGTTTCACTGCACATGTCTTTCTTTAATTACAATAATGTTATACAATACAGACAGGATGAGGAATTAGATACATATGCAACATTTATTTGAAGACGTTTCGCCAAACACTGACTTTTTCAAGTCAATGCAGAGATGTATGGAAAGAGCAGAAGATGAAGTAACAAGCCACTAAGCCAGGCTTCCAGGCTACGGGGACTGATTACCTCACTGTCTTCTGTCTTTTTATACAATCTCTGTATTGAATTGGAAAAAAAAAGAGACTGGTTGGTAAACTTGCAGATACCCAGGTGTTGCATGTGTTAAATTCCTTATACCGTGTTTCTTACTATCACAGTTTATCCTATAGTGACGTTATTGTGATTTTTATTTTTGATGGTATGGCAGTGGTCGCTGGTGAGTGGTGTGGTAGTGGTCGCTGGTGAGTGGTGTGGTAGTGGTCGCTGGTGAGTGGTGTGGTAGTGGTCGCTGGTGAGTGGTGTGGTAGTGGTCGCTGGTGAGTGGTGTGGCAGTGGTCGCTGGTGAGTGGTGTGGCAGTGGTCGCTGGTGAGCGGTGTGGCAGTGGTCGCTGGTGAGCGGTGTGGCAGTGGTCGCTGGTGAGCGGTGTGGCTGTGGTCGCTGGTGAGCGGTGTGGCAGTGGTCGCTGGTGAGCGGTGTGGCAGTGGTCGCTGGTGAGCGGTGTGGCAGTGGTCGCTGGTGAGTGGTGTGGCAGAGGTCGCTGGTGAGCGGTGTGGCAGTGGTCGCTGGTGAGCGGTGTGGCAGTGGTCGCTGGTGAGCGGTGTGGCAGTGGTCGCTGGTGAGCGGTGTGGCAGTGGTCGCTGGTGAGCGATGTGGCAGTGGTCGCTGGTGAGCGGTGTGGCAGTGGTCGCTGGTGAGCGGTGTGGCAGTGGTCGCTGGTGAGCGGTGTGGCAGTGGTCGCTGGTGAGCGGTGTGGCAGTGGTCGCTGGTGAGCGGTGTGGCAGTGGTCGCTGGTGAGCGGTGTGGCAGTGGTCGCTGGTGAGCGGTGTGGCAGTGGTCGCTGGTGAGTGGTGTGGCAGTGGTCGCTGGTGAGTGGTGTGGCAGTGGTCGCTGGTGAGTGGTGTGGCAGTGGTCGCTGGTGAGCGGTATGACAGTGGTCGCTGGTGAGTGGTGTGACAGTGGTCGCTGGTGTGGCAGTGGTCGCTGGTGAGCGGTGTGGCAGTGGTCGCTGGTGAGCGGTGTGGCAGTGGTCGCTGGTGAGTGGTGTGGCAGTGGTCGCTGGTGAGTGGTGTGGCAGTGGTCGCTGGTGAGTGGTGTGACAGTGGTCGCTGGTGAGCAAGCATCAACGGGATCACAGCCTCTACCATCTCACCATCTACAAAGCATTAGATGATCACAAGTTCTTATGGACTTAATTTACACAAACGATCTACAAGTTTAATAATAACTCTTGTATAAAAGAGAACTTGTGAGTTAGTGAACTACCACCATTACCAAGATCACAATGATGTTTACAGTCCTACTAGCAGTAGTAAACTATTTCACTTTTTTTATATTGAATTACAATAATTAACATGCTTTAATTTTGTTTTGAAGCTCTTACCTCAACACTCCCAACCAATCCCAACAACTATCCCTCCCTCCCTACCAAACCCAACAACCCTTCCAACCAATCCCAACAAGTCTCCCTACCTAACCCAATAACTGTCCCTCCTTCTCTACCCTTATTCCCTACCAACCCCAAGAACTCTCCCTCCCTACTAATTCCAACAACCCTCCTTCCCTACTAACCCCAACAACCCTCCCTCCCTATTAACCCCAATTCTCCCTCCCTACTAACCTCAACAGCCCTCCCTCCCTACTAACCCCAACAACTCTCCCTCTCTACTAACCCCAACAACCCTCCCTCCCTACTAACCCCAACAACCCTCCCTCCCTACTAACCCCAACAACCCGCCCTCCCTACTAACCCCAACAACCCTCCCTCCCTACTAACTCCAACAACCCTCCCTTCCTACTAACCCCAACAACCCTCCCTCCCTACTAACCCCAACAACCCTCCCTTCCTACTAACCCCAACAACCCTCCCTCCCTACTTATCCCAACAACCCTCCCTCCCTAACTCCAACAACCCTTCCTCCCTACTAACCCCAACAACCCTCCTCCCTACTAACCCCAACAACTCTCCTCCTACTAACTCCAATAACCCTCCCTCCCAACTAACCACAACAACCCCCTCCCTACTAACCTTAAACCCACCTCCCTAATAACCTAACAACCCCTCCCTAATAACCTCAAACCCCCTCTAAACCTCAACAACCCCTCCCTACTAACAGAAACAACCTCCCTCACTATTAACCTCAACAACCCCTCCTCCCTACTAACCTCAACAACCCCCTCCCTATTAACAGAAACAACCTCCCCTCCCTACTAACCTCAACAACCCTCCCTCCCTACTAACCTCAACAACCCCTCCCTACTAACCTCAACAACCCTCCCTACTAACCTCAACAACCCCCTCCTACTAACAGAAACAACCTCCTCTCCCTACTAACCTCAACAACCCCTCCCTACTAACCTCAACAACCCTCCCTCCCTACTAACCTCAACAACCCCCTCTACTAACCTCAACAACCTCCTCCTACTAACCTCAACAACCCCTCCTACTAACAGAAACAACCTCCTCTCCTACTAACCTCAACAACCCCTCCCTACTAACCTCAACAACCCTCCTCCCTACTAACCTCAACAACCCCATCCCTACTAACCTCAACAACCCTCCCTCCCTACTAACCTCAACAACCCTCCCTCCCTACTAACCTCAACAACCCTCCTCCCTACTAACCTCAACAACCCTCCCTACTAACCTCAACAACCCTCCCTCCTTACTAACCTCAACAACCCCCTCCCTACTAACAGAAACAACCTCCTCCCTACTAACCTCAACACCCCCTCCCTACTAACAGAAATAACCTCCCTCCCTACTAACCTCAACACCCCCTCCTATTAACAGAAACAACCTCCCTCCCTACTAACCTCAACAACCCCCTCCCTACTAACAGAAACAACCTCCCCTCCATACTAACCTCAACAACCCCCTCCCTACTAACAGAAACAACCTCCCCTCCCTACTAACCTCAACAACCCCTCTCCCTCCCTCTCACTTTCTCCCAGACATAAAACATTGTCATTAACCTAAGACATGCCAGTATTATAACAAAAATAGAATCCCACTGACACATAACCAGTTGATACTACACTGACACATAACCAGTTGATACTACACTGACACATAACCAGCTGATGCTACACTGACACATAACCAGCTGATGCTACACTGACACATAACCAGTTGATGCTATACTGACACATAACCAGTTGATGCTACACTGACACATAACTAGCTGATGCTACACTGACACATAACCAGCTGATGCTACACTGACACATAACCAGTTGATGCTATACTGACACATAACCAGTTGATGTTACACTGACACATAACCAGCTGATGCTACACTGACACATAACCAGCTGATGCTACACTGACACATAACCAGCTGATGCTACACTGACACCTAACCAGCTGATGTTACACTGACACATAGCCAGCTGATGTTTTACTGACAATACCAGCTGATGTTACACTGACAATAACCAGCTGATGCTACACTGACACTAACCAGTTGATGCTACCTGCACTCACCAGCTGATGCTCTACGCATAGCCAGCTGAACTCACACTGACCACACACCAGTTGATCTACCACACACAACCAGTTGATCCTACCACCAAACTCTCCACTAAACCCCTCCACACCACACCACACCCTCCACCAAACTCACTCCACACCACCACACCCTCCACACCAACACTACATCCTCCACACCACCACACTCCTCCACCATAAACTCTCCTCCACACCACACCACCACACCCTCCACCAAACTCTCCACTAAACTCTCCTCCACACCACACCACACCCTCCACCAAACTCTACTCCACACCACCACACCCTCCACCAAACTCTCCTCCACACCACACCACCACACCTCGTCACAGTGATGTATACAACGCGACGGTTGACAGCTAATATGACCATAATAACAATCAATTAGCTGAACTTTATAGGCAATTTCTCAATATATATATATATATATATATATATATATATATATATATATATATATCAGTAACATTCCTGTATATTTCATGTGTATGGAATTTTTAAAATGCCTAACTTTACATATCCCACGTTAACCTAACATAGAATTTAATTCCTGGTTTGAGTTAGGTCAAGAATAAAATGATTGTAATAATATCCATAATTTTTAAAAGGGTGGACTTGTAAGGCAGCTGAAGGCCTCGGCCAGATGACCAAAAGCTCTAGCTGTGGGTCATCATATATCTAAGGACCGCGTCAGGAAACACTTGTCTTGTTTCCTGACAAACCTTACCTAACCTAACCCAAGTTAGGTTAAACTTGGCTTCGATATTAATTTTAGTTACCTAGAAAAAGCTCTCTAACTGGCCAAGTTATAAGAGTAATTATCCCAGAACTCAATTTTGAATTCACTTATACTGATTCAAACCGAGGATTCTTTATTTGCCTGTTTTCAAACCGAGGCTTCTTTGTCTCTTGTATTCAACCCAAGGCTTCTTTGTCCCATGTGTTCAACCAGAGGCTTCTTTGTTTATCCCTTGTGTTCAACCCGAGGCTTTTTTGTTTGTCCCTTGTACTCAATCCGATGCTGCTTTGTTTGTTCCTTGTATTCAACCCGAGGCTTTTTTTCTTCTCCCTTGTATTCAATCCTCGTATTCTTGTTTCTTCTATTCCTCTTGTGGATCATCTCTGTTGTGCAGTAATAATCTGCTAGCAATGATGGACTCCATTTCCCTGGCAGTGTTTCTTCATGACTCAGGTGTCCTGGTCGAAACGTTCACCTTACATATATCTGTATAATAATCATACTAAAAATAATAATAATAATCTTTATTTTTACAAGTACATATACAAGGTATACAGGCCTAGCTGACATCAGTGACACTACTATACAGAAAGCCCCTTGTTATGATGGAACACACATCAAAGTATTTGTGATGGAACACACAACAAAGTGTTTGTGATTGAACACACATCAAATTTTGTGATGGAACACACATCAAAGTGGTGAATCTCTGTTTTATTTTCGAAGCATTATTGTAATCATTGAAATAGACACAAATGCAGATAATGCGAAACCTATTGAATACGTTTCGCCATTTACAATGGGCTTTATCAACTATAAACAGATACCTGCAGTAGTAATGTGATCTATATATATATATATATAATATGATTATAATATAAAATTATATATATATATATATATATATATATATATATATATATAGGGATGGGGTCCACCTCTAGTGCAAATTGTGGGACCCATAGCCTCGGAGAAGTGGATAAAAGGCTTCAAGGAAGAATATTTGGATTTCTTCCTGAAGCCATTTGAATATTCCACTTCCCTACCACCCCATCTTTTCATTCTTTTTTTTACCAATAGGTATATTTTATTACATAATATGGTGCCAAAGATTTAAGAGATACATTGTTGATATAAAGATGGCATATACAGTACACGAGGCGTAGAGATACATGTCTAGTACATATTGTTACATGTTTGTCACTGATTATAATGCGAAAATCTCATCCAGCTCCTCAGAGCTGAAGCGTGCCCAAAATACAGCATGCATTACCCCTCTGAACAGCAGCGCTGAGTCGCTGGAACATAAAACTAGCTGCCCTGGGATCTCTAGTTACCCTGTTGAGTCTTTAGCCCAGCTCCTGAGGAACTTAGATGTACTCTTTCCCCATGAGCCAAGGGTCTCCGAGCCTATGGGAACAAACATATAATGATGGGCAAGTTCTCCATATTTTCTCAACTTTTGGGACTCCCTGAAGGTGGCAGCTGCCCTCCTTCCTCCCTGGTGTATTGGAGATAGGTATCAGCCAAGGTAGATGCACATGTGTAGTCCCACACAACCTGCTTGCCGTCTGTCCAGGCTTGAGGGGTGATACCATCTGGACGCTTTTGGCTGCCATCAGATCTGCATAGTTGGGTTGATTCCCTTACTGCTGGGCATCCGGCTGTTGTGAGGCTCCTCTTGATAATGTTATTAACCTCTTCATGTCTTGCAATCTTTCCTCTGATTTACGACACACAAGACCATGGTACCCGAATCGGTTTGCTGCTTCACTGCCACAAATACACCTGTGTTCGGCGAGAATAGGGGCGGCAAGTCGAAGGGCAACACCAATGCGGATGGTCTGTGGATCGAGGCGTGTGCCAAGGCTGGAGTTGGGAACAGCCAACAGAAAGTCCCCTGCATGAGGAGCTCTCACTGCCAGGAGGCGGGCTCTATCCTTCCCTGACACACTCTGAAGCATTGCCGAGGCTATATTTTCTACTATTGGGTCATCCCAGTGCGACTGTTTGTAGTTGTTGGGGGAGCAGGCCTGGTTTCAGAGCCTGTTAGATTATCCCAGATCCTGGCTCCATCAACGAACTTTTGGTCATGGATTCCAATCTTGTCCCTAAGATGTTCAGGGAGAATCGCTATTACAAGCCCTCTTGATGCAATGCATGAAGACAGGAAAG
>WNWK01052886.1:0-12039 GCA_009830355.1 Cherax destructor
AAAAGATCAAAACACAATTCACAAACACAGCTAGCTCCTAAGACAATGGAACTGAACATGTATTCACGAAGGTTGGGATGGGGGTGGCAGGAGTGTTGGGGTGGCAGGGGATGATGGTAAGTCTTCCCTGCTGACTCAATGGTATCACCCACAGCCAGGGGGCAGCTTGAGCTGGTGAAAAAAATTTTCCCGCCAGCAAACGGAACTGTGTTAAGTTAATTTTTTAAAGTGTTGTATAAAATTGTGCTGAAAATTTTCAGTAGTGCAATAACCAAAACGTGGCAAATAAATCCATGTAATATAACAGTTTACTGTAGTATGTCACTGATGTCAGCTAGATCTACATAAGTTGTATCATGTGCATTTAGTAGGTATGTACTAGGTTGGTAGACAGCAACCACCCAGGGAGGTACAGTGAACCCTCGGTTAGCGGCCGTTCATGTTAGTGGCCAACTCGGTTAGCGGCCGGTTTACGGCTCCCAGTTAGCGGCCGTTATTTTGGTTAGCGGACGTATGGGACGCGTCCGTCTGCCAGCTGGGGCCACTTGTGCTTCAGTTTGGCTGTGTCTCTCGGTGCGTAAGGAAGCATCTGCTCATTCATCCAAACATTTCGCTTGTTTTCCACTGTTTTTTGTCAGTGCAACTGCGAAGTAAGTAACCATGGCTCCCAAGAAAGTTCCTAGTAAAGTTCCTTTGGTAAAGAAAGTGAGAAACACGATAGAATTCAAGGCAGGCAGGCATAGAGGCGAGGAGTGTAGCAGGCATGCAGGGAGTGTAGCATTCATGCAGGGAGTGTAGCAGGCATGCAGGGAGTGTAGCATTCATGCAGGGAGTGTAGCATTCATGCAGGGAGTGTAGCATTCATGCAGGGAGTGTAGCATTCATGCAGGGAGTGTAGCATTCATGCAGGGAGTGTAGCATTCATGCAGGGAGTGTAGCATTCATGCAGGGAGTGTAGCATTCATGAACAATGCAGGAGTGTAGCATTCATGCAGGGAGTGTAGCATTCATGCAGGGAGTGTAGCATTCATGCAGGGAGTGTAGCATTCATGCAGGGAGTGTAGCATTCATGCAGGGAGTGTAGCATTCATGCAGGGAGTGTATCAGACATGCAGGTAGTGTAGAAGGCATGCAGGGAGTGTAGCATTCATGCAGGGAGTATAGCAGGCATGCAGAGAGTGTAGCATTCATGCAGGGAGTGTAGAAAGCATGCAGGTAGTTTAGCATTCATGCAGGGAGTGTAGAAGGCATGCAGGGAGCATAGCAGGCATGCAGGAGTGTAGCAAGCATGCAGGGAGTGTAGCATTCATGCAGGGAGTGTAGCAGGCATGCAGGTAGTGTAGCAGGCATGCAGGTAGTGTAGCAGGCATGCAGGGAGTATAGTTGGTGGAATGACTCAGAAGCTGGTCCTAGTGGCATTAAAAGACAAAGAAGGGAAGTAACCCCAGAGAGGACTTGTTACCCCAAGTCCTTTTGGAGGGATTCCCTTCCAAAACTAACTCCTCCTATTTGCTCCTCCCTATCTTCCAGAAGCCAGCATTAGTCTTCAATAAAGGTATGTAATACTGATTTGTTAAAAAAAATATTTTTTTGTGAATATTTTTGTCTGGAACGGATTAATTGTATTTACATTAATTCTTATGGGGAATATTATTTCGGTTAAAGGCCATTTCGGTTAAAGGCCTAGCTCCTAGGACGGATTACGGCCGCTAACAGAGGGTCCACTGTACTACCATCCTGCCAAGTGAGTGTGAAACATAAACCTGTAATTGTTTTACATGATGGTAGGACTGCTATTTTTGGTGCTAAAGTGTTTTACTCTTTTTATTTACTATTATATTCCCTAAAGTGTTAACCCTCATTGTTTACTATTATATTCCCTAGATTTTATCTAAAAAATCTAACTGCCACAGTTCTCTTATTAATTTTTATTATAATAATTAAGGTGCTAACTCAGGTACTAATTTACTTTACTTTCATTGTTTGCTATCATTTTCCCTAGCTCCTTTATTCCCAGCTTTAGTAAACTACCATAGTTCAATTAATTGCATTTGTATAAATTGACTAAGGTACAAATTCACGTGCCAAGAACTCTGTCAAATACCCTGTATCTCTACAAACTCTTATTAAAAATTTGTAATAATCAAATAGTTCCTAAGCATTTATTCTAGTATCATATTATTAAGTTTAGTATTATCTATTCTTCTCAGGTCTAGTTATAGAATCACATCAAATCTTATGATTACAGGAATTGATCCTGATATCAACCTATTATTAAATGACTTACATGATTCCAACAGCAACTGTAACTATTACACAGCAGATCAAGCAAAGACATTACTCAGAGCCAACAATAACATAACTATCTTCAATTACAATGTTAGATCTTTGAGCAAACATTATGATGACCTCACAGCACTACTCCAATCCCTCCAGACCAATATGTCAATCATCACACTCACTGAGACCTGGCTGAAGCCTGATACTACAGATGTCTATGGCATCCCAGGTTACACAGCCATTCACAATTGCAGGACAGATCAGCGAGGGGTGGAATAGCTATATATTACTCAGATCAACTTGAATGTATCAATAACTCTTGCATAAGGGATGAGCATGGAGAATATATTATAGCTAAATTTAAATCAAAAGACCTGCAAAAACCCCCCACAGTGATAAACATCTACAGATTACCACAGTCAAACATTCACCAATTTAGTGAAAAACTAGGTAACCTAATAACTGATGCACACATAAACAAAGACCATTTGCTGCTCACAGGAGACTTCAATATAAATCTCCTACATGACCAGGACCCACAAGTAACAGAATTCACAAACACTATGAGCAACTGCTTGTTACTACCAACAATATCAAAACCTACAAGAATCTCCGAGACTAGTACCTCACTACTAGACCACATCTGGACTAATACTATAGCCCCTCTAAAATCAGGCATCATCACAGACAACACCACAGACCACTATCCGACCTTTCTCATAACTAATCTTGGTAAATTGCCCCTAGATATTACAAAAGTTACCTTCAGACTACATAATGAGTCAGCTGTAAATAACTTTATAACAGCTATGATTAACATTGACTGGCATAATGAGTTAGAAACATATACAGATACTAATGAATGCATCAAGAATTTCCTTAACAAAACCCACCACCTCTATAACAAACATTGCCCTAAAAACTAAACAGATCACAGCTAAGAGACTTAACAATCCCTGGCTAACACCCAGCATCCTTAAATCCATTAACAAAAGGCACCAATATGAAAAACAATACAGAAGGGGTCTAATAACCAGAGAACAATCCAAACGCTACTCATCAACCCTTACCAGCCTGATAAGGAGATCAAAAATTGTATTATGAGAACAGACTCCAGAACATAAAAGGTGATATGAAAAAGACCTGGAAGACCCTATCTGCAATTCTAGGAAATAATAAGATAGCGAAAAACAACACCATCAAATTATCAAGAGCAGATGAACCCTACTCTCACCTACTGAGACAGCAAACAGACTTAATGTTTTCTTCTCCACCATAGGAAAGAATCTAGCGAGTAAAATCCCAAGCTCAAACACCCGTCCAACAGACTACCTCACAAACACCTACCCTAATACGCTATTCCTAGCTCCTACCAACCCAATTGAAGTCTCGCTCATAATCAACACCCTTAAAAACAAGGCAGGAGACATAAACAGCCTACCAACTTTTATGTACAAAAAGCTTCACAGGTACTGTCACCAATCATAGCAACACTATTCAATAAATCCATTGAAGCCTCTACCTTTCCATCAATTCTCAAAATAGCTAGGGTCACCCCGATCCACAAAGGAGGTGATCAAACAGACCTGAATAATTATAGACCAATTTCTAATTTACCATTGCTTTCTAAAATCTTCGAAAAATTAATTCATAGACAAATCTATTCCTACCTCGTCTCACACAATGTACTCAACCCCTGTCAATTTGGATTCAGGACAAACAAGAGCACAAACGATGCTATTACACACATGTTGGAGTTAATATATACAGCACTTGAGAAAAAGAAGTTCCACTGGGAATCTTCATTGATCTCCGCAAAGCTTTTGATACAGTCGACCATGATTTACTGCTCACAAAATTAGCACACTATGGTATAAGGGGCACCCACTCAACTACCTAAAATCATACCTCACCAACAGAAGCTAATACGTGTACACAAATGGAGAGAACTCTTCCACACAACCAATTACAATCGGAGTCCCTCAAGGAAGTGTCCTGGGGCCACTCCTATTCCTCATTTACATAAATGACCTACCGAATGCATCACAACTACTCAAACCCATTTTATTTGCAGATGACACAACATATGTCTTCTCTCACCCAAATCCAGTTATACTGGCCAACACTGTTAATGCCGAATTACAGAAAATATCAACATGGATGACGACTAACAAGCTTACTCTCAATACTGACAAGACCTACTTCATACAGTTTGGAAGCAAAGTCACAAATGTTCCACTTAACATAACACTTAATGGTACACCCATCACAAGACTCACAGAGGGAAAATTCCTAGGAATCCACCTTGACAGTAGCCTTAAATTCCAAACACATATACAACAAATTTCCAAGAAAATCTCGAAGACAGTAGGCATATTATCAAAGATACGCTATTATGTACCTCAATCAGCTCTCCTTGCACTCTATCATTCACTTATCTACCCGTATCTCACCTATGGAATCTGTGCATGGGGATCAACAACGTTAAATCACCTTAGACCACTCATAACACAACAAAAGGCCGCAGTCAGAATGATAACAAATTCCCACTCTAGACAGCATACTCCACCAATATTCAAAAGTCTCAAACTACTCACCGTAAAGAACATTCATACTTACTCTTGTGCCTACTACATATATAAAACTTTACACTCTAATATAAACCCTCTGCTCAAAACTCTCCTCACCAACTTTAATAGGACCCATGACCACAACACACGACACAGATCACTTTTTGATATACCCCGTGTTCATATCAACCTATGTAAAATTCTATGCACATAAAGGGCCCCAGAATCTGGAATTCATTACCAGTAAATATTAAGATAATCTTGTCTGAAAATCAATTTAAGACTCAACTCAAAACCACCTACTCACCCAAACCTAAATGATCATGCTATAAACTACTTTGAAAAATGCTCATTGTTACTTTCCTATACGATAATCTCAATTTTTAATAATATGTTACTATTATGTTACCCCCTACTCATATTATAAGTTAATGTCAAAAATGCTCAATGTTATTTTCCTTAAGATAATCTCAATTCCATATTATCATTCAAGAATCTTAACACCTGTAACAATCTAAGATCTAATATCATTATATAATAATTTAAACAGTAAAATTTCATCATATTGTAATTTTGAAAATAATTTTTAACTAGAATAAACTCAATAAATTTCTCTAATATTAAGTACCTAGTTTTTAAGGACTAGAATAAGCTGCCCCTAATGCCATGGCATGTCAGTGGCTCTCCTTGCACTCAATTTACATTGTAACTTCCAATACCCATGTAACCTGCAATGAAATAAAATTATTATTATTATTATTATTATTTTTTCTGTCTCATAAACATGCGGGATAACAGGTATATCTTGCTGTTTCTGTTTGCACTTAGGTCACACTACACACGCATGCACATGCATATATATACACACCATCTGGGTTATTCTTCCTTAATAGTTCTTATTCTCCTTTATTTCCTCTTATCTCCATGGGGAAGTGGAAAAGAATCTTTCCTCCATTAGCCATGCGTGTTGTAGAAACCATCCTAAATGCCGGGAGCAATGGGCTAGTAACCCTTTCTCCTGTATAAACTACTAAAAAAGAGATGAAGAAAAACTTTATAAAACTGGGATGTTTGAATGTGCGTGGATGTAGTGCAGATGATAAGAGATGATTGCTAATGTCACGAACGAAAAAAAGTTGGATGTCCTAGCTTTAAGCAAAACAAAGCTGAAGGCGTTAGGGGAGTTTCAGTGGGGAGAAATAAATGGGATTAAGTCAAGAGTATCTGAGAGAGTTAGAGCCAAGGATGGGGTAGCAATAATGTTTAAGGATCAGTTATGGAAGGAGAAGAGGGAATATCAATGAATAAATTCAAGTACAGTGGACCCCCGGTTTACGTACTGCTCCAAACTCGAACAATTATGTAAGTGTATTTTTGTAAGTGCATGTGTAAGTGTATTTTTGGGGGTCTAAAAGGACTAATCTAATTTACATTATTTCTTATGGGAACAAATTCGTTCAGTAATGGCACTCGAACAGCATTCTGGAACGAATTATGGCCATTAACTGGGGGTCCACTGTGTTAAGTGGATTAAAATAAGGGTCAGATGTGAAAAGTGGGTCATAATAAGTGTGTATGCACCTGGAGAAGAGGAGTGAAAAGGAGAGGAGATATTTTGGGAGATGTTAAGCGAGTGTGCTGGAACTTTTGAACTAAGTGAGAGAGTAATTGTAGTAGGGACTTAAATGCTAAAATAGGAAAAACATTTAGAGTGTGGAAGGTAAGTTTGGGGTGCTAGGTGTAAATGATAATGGGGAGCCTTTGATTGAACTTTGTATAGAGAAGGGTTTGGTTATAGGTAATACATATTTTAAGAAGAAAAGGATAAGTATAAAAGATATGATATAGGGTGTAATGACAGTAGTTTGTTGGACTGTGTTGGTAGATAAAAGACTGTTGGGTACACTTCAGGATGTGCTTGTTTATAGAGGGGCCACAGATATATCAGATCACATTTTAGTTGTAGCTACAGTGAGAGTAAAAGGTAGATGGGAGAATGGAAGCAGCAAGTAAGAGACAGAGGTTAAGGTTTATAAACTAAAGGAGGAGGCAGTTAGGGTAAGATATAAACTACTGGAGGATAGATGGGCTAGTGAGACTATAGGCAGTGAGGCTGAAGATGTATGGGGTAAGTTTAAGAGTGTTCAGTAGAAGTTTGTGGTTACAGGAAACTGGGTGTGGAAGGGAAGAAGAGCGATTGGTGGAATGATGAGGTAGAGAGTAGTAAGAGAGAAAAACTTAGCATATGAGAGGTTTTTACAAAGTAGAGGTGATACAAGGAGGGAGGAATATACGGAGTGAAATAAGAGAGTGAACCATATCACGGGTGGGGTTAGAACCACTGATCAGAGAGTCTCAAAACTCCAGACCGTCGCGTTAGCCACTGGGCCAGCTACCTTCAATAAGATTCATCCAACTAGGTATATAACCTTCCTATGGTGCAGAAATATACCTAGTTGGATGAATCTTATTGAAACTAGCTGGCCCAGTGGCTAATGTGACGGTCTGGAGTTTTGAGACTCTGATCGCGGGTTCGAACCCCACCCGTGGTATGGTTTGTTTGCAATCGTGTCATTACGATTTCCTGAGTCAATAAAAGAGTGGTGAAGGATTGTAAAAAGAGAGCAAATAAGAGAGTATGTGAGATGTCAACAAATTTTGTTGAAAATAAGAAAATGGAAAGTTTTGGCATGAGATTAATGAGTTGAGAAAGCCTAGGGAACGAGTGGATTTGACAGTTAAAGATAGAAGAGGAGAGTTATTAGATGGAGAGTTAGAGGCATCAGGAAAATGGAGGGAATATTTTGAGGAATTGTTAAATGTTGATGAAGATAGGTAAGCTGTGATTTCGTGAAATAGTCAGGCCACTCATTTCCCGGAATCGAGCGCCTACAAAAAGCATCCCATGCATTCATGATCACAAATTCCTTCAATACAATTGGCAAATTGGCACCTACACAACCCAACACCAACAAACCTTCCTCTAATACACAAAAGCTTTGAAAGTTTGAAGTGCACGAGAAGAGTTGATCTCTAGTTCTCTCACGGGTTTGAGGCTGACCCTGACGACCCTATGCCTGTTGTGGAATCTATTGTGTCTTTGGGAAAGTCCATGGGGTTGGATATGAGTGGCCAGGATGTGGAAGAGTTGGTGGACAACCACAGGGAAGAGCTAACCACTGAAAAGCTGCAAGACCTTCAACTGGAATAGCAACAGACTGCAGCTGAGGATATTGCTTCAGAGGAGGAGGAAGAGAGAGGGAAGAATGTGCCTTCTTCAGTGATTAAGGACATGTTTGCAAAGTGGAATGAGTTGCAAAGTTTTGTAGAGAAATATCACCCTAACAAAGCTGTTGCAAGCCGTGTCTGCAACACGTTCAGTGACAATGCCTTGTCCCATTTTAGGCAAATCTTAAAGAGACACCAGAAACAGACCTCTCTGGACAGATATTTTGTGTGACAGGGGTCCAGTGACTCTCAAGCTGGTCCTATGGGCCAGTAAAAGACAAGTACAGTGGTCCCTCGTGTTTCGGTGATTCCGAATATCAGTGATTTCGTGTTTCGAGCGCTTTTTTCGGTCAATGTTTCCCTCGTGTATAGGTCATTCCCTCGTGTATCGGTCCATACCAGACCTATCCGCCTCGCCACGCAGGACGCCAGTCTAGCTTTGTTTACCATTGAGAGAACATTACCCAGCAAGCTCTTTCAAACATTCACAATAAATTTGTTGTGTTTATTGCTGGTTTAGTGATTGTCACTGTGAAATAAGTCACCATGGGTCCAAAGAAGCTTCCTAGTGGCACCCCTGTGGTAAAGAAAGTGAGGAACACCATCGAAGTGAAGGAGATTCTAGAAAAATATGAGAGTGGCTTACGTGTGAGTGAGCTTGCCAGGATGTACAACAAAAACACATCTACTATCACCTCTATCCTGGCAAAGAGAAAAGAAATCAAGGAAGCTAATGTTGCAAAAGGTGTAGATATGTTAACGAAAAATAGATCGAAAACAGTGGATGAGATTGAGAAGTTGTTGGGGGTGTGGATCAATGAAAAACAGATAGCGGGTGATAGTATTTCCATGGCGATAATTTGTGAAAAGGCAAGGCAGTTGCACGCAGATCTTGTCAAGACAATGCCTGCAACCAGTGGTGATGCGAGTGATTTTAAAGCCAGCAAAGGCTGGTTTGAGAGATTTAAGAAACGTAGTGGCATACACAGTGTTGTGAGGCATGGTGAGGCAGCCAGCTCAGACAAACGTGCAGCTGAAAAATTTGTGCAGGAATTCAAGGGGTTCGTAGACACTGAAAAATTCAAACCCCAACAAGTGTTTAATTGTGATGAAACAAGCCTGTTTTGGAAGAAAATGCCAAACAGGACCTTCATTATTCAGGAGGAAAAGGCACTGCCATGACACAAGCCTATGAAAGACGGGCTAACTCTCATGTTGAGTGGTAACACGAGTGGGGATTTTAAAGTGAAGCCTTTACTGGTGTATTACTCAGAAAATCCCAGAGCCTTCAAGAAACCCAATTTTAACAAGAATAATTTGTGTGTGTATTGGAAGGCTAATACCAAGGCATGGGTCACGACGACAATTTTCGTGGAATGGATCACTGGAGTGTTTGGCCCCAGTGTGAAGAAATACCTCCTAGAAAAGAAATTGCCACTCAAGTGCCTCCTGCTACTGGACAATGTCCTGCTCATCCTCACAACTTGAGACTATTTGTCTGACAACTTCAGTTTCATCACAGTGAAGTTCTTGCCTCCTAACACCACTCCTCTCATCCAGCCCATGGACCAGCAGGTCATTTCTAACTTCAAAAAACTCTACACAAAAGCAGTGTTTGAAAAGTGCTTTCAAGTGACCTCGGACACTGAGTTGACCCTAGGAGAGTTCTGGAAAGATCACTTCAATATCGTCCATTGCATAGACCTTATAGGTAAGGCTTGGCAGGAGTGATTTCCCAGGACTTTGAACTCTTGGAGACCACTGTGGCCGATTGTGTTGAAAGAGGGATTTTGAAGGATTTGAGGCTGACCCTGTGACCCTGTGCCTGTTGTGGAAGATACGTATTGTGGCATTGGGGAACAGCCTGGGGTTGGAGGTGAGTGGTGAGGATGTGGTAGAGTTGGTGGAGGAGCACAGGGTAGACCTAACCACTGAAGAGCTGAAAGAGCTTCATCAGGAACAGCATCAGACGACATTTAAGGAAATTGATTCAGAGGAGGAGGATAGACAGGGTGAGGTGCCTTCTTCACGGATTAAGGAAATTTGTTCCAAGTGGAACGATGTGCAAAGTTTTGTTGAACAATTTCACCCTGAGCAACCTGAAATAAGCCATCTCTGCAACCAGCTCAGCGACAGAGCTATGTTGCACTTCAGGAAAAATGTTAAAGGCGCCAGAAGAGAGCACTCTTGACAGTTATTTTTCGAGGCAGGGTCCAGTGACTCAAGCTGGTCCTATGGCATTAAAAGAAAAAAAAGGAAGTAACCTTAGAAAGGACTTGTTACCTGAAGTCCTTATGGAGGATTCCCTTCCCAAAAACTAACCCCTCCCCTGTCCTCCTCCCTATCTTCCAGATGCCAGCAACTCTCTTCAATAAAGGTAAGTAAATGTTATTTATTATTTATGTATTTATTATTATTTTGTGTTAATAATGTTAGTTTGTGAATGTAAAAGTATAGTTAATCTTTACAAAATTAATTTTTTGTGAATATTTTTGGGTGTCTGAAACGGATTAATTGTATTTACATTATTTCTTATGGGAAATAAGGTTTTGAGTTTCCAGTAATTCGTGTTAAGGTCTAGCTCCTGGAACGGATTATGACCAAAACACGAGGGACCACTGTAACCCTGGATAGGACCTTGATACCTGAATTCCTTATGGACGGGGATTCCCCTTCCAAACAATAACCTCTCCTCCTCCCTCTCTCCTTGTGTCTTCCATACACCAACAAGAGTCTTCAATAAAGGTAAAAGTGATGTTAAATGTTCATTTATCCATTTTATTAGTTTTTTTTATATTTTTTTTTATTAACACATCGGCCGATTCCCACCAAGGCAGGGTGGCCCGAAAAAGAAAAACTTTCATCATCATTCACTCCATCACTGTCTTGCCAGAAGGGTGCTTTACACTACAGTTATAAAACTGCAACAT
The DNA here is from genome assembly GCA_009830355.1 of Cherax destructor. Taxonomy (NCBI): domain Eukaryota; kingdom Metazoa; phylum Arthropoda; class Malacostraca; order Decapoda; family Parastacidae; genus Cherax; species Cherax destructor. The sequence continues at coordinate 11,009 of WNWK01052886.1, forward strand.
TAACACCCCTCCTTCAGAGTGCCGGCACTGTACTTCCCATCTCCAGAACTCAAGTCCGGCCTGCCGGTTTCCCTGAATCCCTTCATAAATGTTACTTTGCTCACACTCCAACAGCACGTCAAGTATTAAAAACCATATGCCTCCATTCACTCCTATCAAATACGCTCACACATGCTTGCTGGAAGTCCAAGCCCCTCGCACACAAAACTTCCTTTACCCCCTCCCTCCAACCTTTCCTAGGCCGACCCCTACCCCGCCTTCCCTCCACTACAGATTTATACACTCTCGAAGTCACTCTGTCTCGTTCCATTCTCTCTACATGTCCAAACCACCTCAACAACCCCTCCTCAGCTCTCTGGACAATCGTTTTGGTAATCCGCACCTCCTCCTAATTTCCAAACTCCGAATTCTCTGCATTATATTCACACCACACATTGACCTCAGACATGACATCTCCCTGCCTCCAGCCTTCTCCTCGTTGCAACATTCATCACCCATGCTTCACACCCATATAAGAGCGTTGGTATAACTATCTCTCATACATTCCCTCTTTACTTCCATGGACAAGGTTCTTTGTCTCCACAGACTCGAAGTGCTCCACTCACCCTTTTCCCCTCATCAATTCTATGATTCACCTCATCCTTCATAGACCCATCCGCCGACATGTCCCTCCCAAATATCTGAATACATTCACCTCCTCCATACTCTCTCCTCCAATCTGATATCAATCTTTCGTCACCTATTCTTTTTGTTATCCTCATCACCTTACTCTTTCCTATATTCACTTTCAATTTTCTTCTTTTACACCCTACCAAATTCATCCACCAACCTCTGCAGCTTCTCTTCAGAATCTCCCAAAAGCACAGTGTCATCAGCAAAAAGCAACTGTGACAACTCCACTTTGTATTTGCTTCTTTATCTTTTAGACCAACACCTTTTGCCAAGACCCTTGCATTCACTTCTCTTACAACCCCATCTATAAATATATTGAACAACCACGGTGACATCACACATCCTTGTCTAAGGCCCAC
>WNWK01052887.1:0-12038 GCA_009830355.1 Cherax destructor
GTATAACCCTGATGATTTCATAGCAACTCGTACCAGCCAAGCTCAGAGTGTTTTCAGAAGAATCCGTGAAACACTTCATAAGTCAACAGCAGAATTTACTAGAGTAACTAATACTAAAGCCAAACCGACTAAAGTTCAAGTAGGGTCCAGAGTCATGTTGTTCAACTTTAACAAAACTTCAGCAATGCCTAAATTAGACCAAAGGTTTGTTGGCCCATATCGAGTAGTTGAACATATCAAGGGCAATAAGTATAAAGTTAGAGAACTTAGTACGGGTAAGTGTAAAGAAGCACATTTAGATCATATGAAGTTAGTATGTGACGAAGACGAAGCCCCTGACAACCAGACTGTTGTGACTGACAATGATAATCCGTCTGACCCCGTACCTTCAACTTCTAGTAGTGAGTCAGAGGAACAACCTGATTGTCGTTACTCCTTGCGTACACGTCAAGTGTTGAGAAACCCCAAGTATCATTTGTTGATATCAGTGTAGACCCTCCTCAATCAGAAGTTGAGTTACCTACTGTAACAGAGTTTGATCCACCCAGAGATGATAACCATTCTGTATATGTAAATCTTACCCTAGCAGAGTTGGGGTTAAATGTAAATAGACTGTATAATTAGATGATTGAGTTAAGAGAAATTGTCGACTGTGTGTTTTGTTACTAAGTGTTCATTATCTAGAATTTTTTTTGTGTGTGTTCATGTTCCCTGCGAGTTCTGAGCTTTAACAGTTGATCGTGCTAGCCGAGTCTCTCTCTGTTAAAACTTCTTCCGTGTAAATATATTTATTCTTCCTCAGAACCCGCTGAGTGCATGAATACAGATTGATCGATCAAATTTGCAAATTGTAATTTATGTAATCCATTATATCTAGATCCATTAAATTTCTCTTATGTACCATTAACTCAAGAAGTGCGAGAGTAAGATTAATCTTGATCAGTTCAAAGTTATAATGTGTTTGCTATTGTATAAATTCATCCAGTACCACCTGTCTGTTCAGCCTATAGAGTTGTATAGTATGCCGAGACGTCATACGATAACATGGCCGAGCTGTCGTGTCAGTATCATATATACACTTGTTTAGTGTATCTTTATAAAGCTGGTCCCTTTGCGTGTGACGTCACGGTACCCGCTGACGTCAGAGGCTCAGCGCAGGTGCACAGCCTATCATAGGCAGACTGCCTCACTACGTTAGACCTACAGGCGAGACAGACGGTGTGCGGGACTCTCCTTCACTTACTGTAAATATACCGTAACCATCCAACAAGGAGTATCTTTGACCTCCTATATATCTCTCCCAAGACCCACACGACATTACTGTGTCGCTGAACCCAGGTTACTGTGTCCCTGAACCCAGGTTACTGTGTCCCTGAACCCAGGTTACTGTCTCCATGAACCCAGGTTACTGTGTCCCTGAACCCAGGTTACTGTGTCGCTGAACCCAGGTTACTGTGTCCCTGAACCCAGGTTACTGTGTCGCTGAACCCAGGTTACTGTGTCCCTGAACCCAGGTTACTGTGTCGCTGAACCCAGGTTACTTTGTCCTTGAACCCAGGTTACTGTGTTCCTGAACCCAGGTTACTGTCTCCATGAACCCAGGTTACTGTGTTCCTGAACCCAGGTTACTGTGTCCCTGAACCCACGTTACTGTGTCCTTGAACCCAGGTTACTGTATTCCTGAACCCAGGTTACTGTCTCCATGAACCCAGGTTACTGTGTCCCTGAACCCAGGTTACTGTGTCGTTGAACCCAGGTTACTGTGTCGCTGAACCCAGGTTACTGTGTCGCTGAACCCAGGTTACTGTGTCCCTGAACCCAGGTTACTGTATTCCTGAACCCAGATTACTGTGTTCCTGAACCCAGGTTACTGTCTCCATGAACCCAGGTTACTGTGTTCCTGAACCCAGGTTCCTGTATCCCTGAACCCAGGTTACTGTGTCCCTGAACCCAGGTTACTGTGTCCCTGAACCCAGGTTACTGTGTCGCTGAACCCAGGTTACTGTGTCGCTGAACCCAGGTTACTGTGTCGCTGAACCCAGGTTACTGTGTTCCTGAACCCAGGTTACTGTGTTCCTGAACACAGGTTACTGTGTTCCTGAACCCAGGTTACTGTCTCCATGAACCCAGGTTACTGTGTTCCTGATCCCAGGTTCCTGTGTCCCTGAACCCAGGTTACTGTGTCGCTGAACCAAAGTTACTGTGTTCCTGAACCCAGGTTACTGTGTCCCTGAACCCAGGTTACTGTGTCGCTGAACCCAGGTTACTGTGTCGCTGAACCCAGGTTACTGTGTCGCTGAACCCAGGTTACTGTGTTCCTGAACCCAGGTTACTGTGTTCCTGAACCCAGGTTACTGTCTCCATGAACCCAGGTTACTGTGTTCCTGATCCCAGGTTCCTGTGTCCCTGAACCCAGGTTACTGTGTCGCTGAACCCAGGTTACTGTGTCCCTGAACCCAGGTTACTGTGTCCCTGAACCCAGGTTACTGTGTCCCTGAACCCAGGTTACTGTGTCCCTGAACCCAGGTTACTGTGTCCCTGAACCCAGGTTACTGTGTCCCTGAACCCAGGTTACTGTGTTGTAGACAGCATGGCTGTCTGCATAGACAGCCATGCTGTCTGCCAGCTGAGTTCATAGTTTCCGCCAGAGGGCAAGCCTGGTAGTTTTACCCACGTCAGTCTGCGACACCCAGCCTCTCACTCACTTGGCGCCCAGACAACACTCAGTCAACAGGCCTAACTCCTCTCCCTCGCAAGGCATGGCCCACCCGGGCCATGGCCACAGACCCACAGCTTGTGTACCCCACTCTTTATACAAATAAAGTAAGAAGCCTCCGAAGACATTATCATTCCATACCCGCTCTCCAAAACGCCAAATAACTTATCGTTATAAATGGTGGAAGCGGTGCCTCGCAGCAGTTGTGTTTGCCCGAGAGGGAAGGAAGAGGAATGAAGTTATCTACCACTTCATCAGTCTCTACAAGAAGCATCCGTCTCTCAACGAGTTATCCTGATGTCGTGTCTGCAAATCTCAGCATCCAGACACAGGTACAACCAGGATTCAGGCCGAAATTTGTCTAATTCTCCGAGAAATGGCGTCACTGACTTCACGTCACAGCGTCCCATGCTGTTTCTCAGTCACGTGCTCAGCCTTGCCAACATGTTCTGCTGTTCAGCTCAGCACTGCTATTTCAGCACTTCAGAGGTGAGTTTGTGGTGATTCCCCAGTGTGAGCGTGTCTCGTGTGTTGTGGGTGGGGGAGGTAGGCCCGCGGCCATGTCTCTCACCATACACATCCGCCCGAGTGTACGCCACACACTCCACTCACTCCCTCTCTGCTGTTTTCTGTGAATTTCCTTGTGAATTCTTGCCAGAGCTGTGTATCCGAGTGTCCGAGGCCACTCGAACCCACGTGGATCAGCAAGCCACGTGGGGTGATCAGCAAGCCACGTGGATCTATAAGGCATGTGGATCTACAAGCCACGTGGATCTACAAGCCACGTGGATCAGCAAGTCACGTGGATCTACAAGCCACGTGGATCAGCAAGTCACGTGTAGTGGTCTGCGGCTGCATCAACCCATGACATCACGATGCTGCCTGACTCCACTGACGTCACCCACGTCTGCTGATGTCACTCGCGATGTCACTCCATGACATCACGACGTCACGCCTGACATTACCCATATGATGTCCCAAGTGTTGTAATTTCACAGTGAGCATTTTATTTTCATTATTTGTCGAGAAGTTTGAGAGAAGATATAAGTCGAGTGTTCATTAATTATTCCTCTCAGTCATTGTTCTCACATGTTCCTGTATTGCTTAGTGACGATTTTTACACAAAAAAGTGTCTGTAAGCTATGGTGTACCACATGTGCAGTATGTGTGCAGTTTCTCGTGTGTCCTATGTAGCACCTATGTGTTACTTTGTCACCCTGTGTGTGACCCGCGCGGGGCGCGCTTGACAGCTGACATTTGTCAGTCCAGGCGTCAGTTACGAGCGTCCGAGCGCCCTGTACAGAAAGCTCTTATTGTTCGCCGCTCGTAGATGCCTTTGCTGAATCGTACCCGCGACGATTCTCCCATCGAGACCGTTCCACTTCACCTCCAAGACCGTCAGTCCAGTTATTGCAGATGACCAGTTTGGGGACGCTTACACTGCCCTCTGCTGTAACTTCTACTGTCGAGAGATGTCACTCGCCAAGCCGCAGTTAAGCCTGTCGGCAGGCGACTGTCAGTCTCGTGTCACAGCTTCAGTGAGCAGCCTGCACAAAGATGATGTCACTTTGACTGCTAGCCCACTCACTGCAGTATGGTGTATGCTGTTACGACCTCCAGATGTTTCGCCGAGTCGTCCCTGTCACGACTCACTCCACACTCGCCAGCAGCGACACCTCCAGCGACAGTACCAGTCGAGGAATGTCCTCCTGAGTCGCTTGCCAGTCCTGTCCTGTTGCAACTACTGACGACGCCTCACTCGAGGGCACCAGCAGGTTGTGCCCCAGGTTCAGTGGACCACTGCAGCGACTACTACGATGTCTGCTTCACCTCCCAGAGGAGACCGTACCCTGTTACGTCGCAGCTCAGCCACAGCTTGTTGCAGTATGTATCCAGACGCAGGAAGACGTGCAGTGCTGCATCGACGCTCACTGCCTTAGACCACGACGCACACCGTTTTTTCTTCCCTCTCTGGAGGAAGTTTTTTTTTCAATGTCCATATGTATATATGTATTTTTCTTTCGTGTTCTGTGACCTGTTCTTGCGAGAGAGAGACCGAGTGTTTTTTTTCTGCCCCACATGTTCGGGTCGACCATGGGTGCGTGGCCGAGCGATGTAGACAGCCTTGCTGTCTGCATAGACAGCCATGCTGTTTGCCAGCTGAGTTCATATTTCGTGCCATGCTAGTTTCCATAGTTTCCGCCAGAGGGCAAGCCTGTAGGCATACCCACGTCAGTCTGCGACACCCTGCCTCTCCCTGACTTGGCGCCCAGACTTCTCTCAGACAAGGCCTAACTCCTCTCCCACGCTTTATACAAATAAAGTAAGAAGCCTACGAAGCCTTATCATTTCAACCACGCCTCCAAGAAAACGCAAAATAACACGTCGTTATAGTGTCCCTGAACCTAGGTTCCTGTCTCCCTGAACCCAAGTTACTGTGTCCCTGAACCCAGGTTACTGTGTCCCTGAACCCAGGTTACTGTGTCCCTGAACCCAGGTTACTGTGTCCTTGAACCTTGAATGTAACGTTTTATATCCCGAGACAATCGATCTCAAGTCTTCTCTCTCATTCCAACCTACTCTGTTAACATGGAACTGTTCCCAGTCAACCCACAATCAAACGTCTTTTCCTCTGGAAACTTCAACTATTCACATTTCCAGCAAGATAAAAAAAAGGGGGTATGTATCATATTTTTCACCTCGAGAAAGTTGAAGAGAGTGAGGCCAAACTTGCACACTGAAGTATTTGCTTAAGATGAGTAACAAAGAGAGGAAAGATTATAATAAGAGATAACACAAAAGGCACATGTAGATATTACTCACAAGAGTAAAGGGACAAAGGCTTTTCAACGCCATATCTTCAAGTATAGGGGAAATTATCACCAACATTCTAGCTGTCTTCAAGGGGAAACTGAGCACATTCCTCCAAGCTACACCTGATCAGCTAGGCTGTGGTGCCAACATCATTTGTTTGCACTGCACAAGCCATTAGAGGCCTAGTCCAGCTCCTGGTCACAAGGGTGATGACCAGGTGCCTGGAATCCCTCAAGGGTTCAGTGTTCAGCGCCTCCGTTTTCAGAGATATTTCTGGGCATTATTTTGCCTCCCGGTCAGACCACTCTTGGCTCCCCAAGGCGCCTGCTAGACATATTCTCGCGATATATATCGCATTAAAAATAGGATTCCATTGGAACGCCTTTCGGTATGAGGTGGATTTGTTATAATTTTCCTACCAGGAAGAGTGTTTGCGGCCACGACTGTTTAGTGGTCGTTCAGAGGCTCGCAATTCGCTAGAAACGACTCGCCTGCCGCCTCATACGACCCCATCACTTTGCTATTACAGTAGAGAGGAAAATATAGGAGGATCGCTTTGAAGAAGATCAGATATTAGTGGGGAGAACCACTGTGAAGATAAGGATTACATTGCCAGTGAAAAGCACTGTAGTGTATCAAACAGTGCCAGTGAGAACCACTGTAGTGGATCAAACAATGCCAATGAGAACCACTGTAGTGGATCAAACAATGCCAGTGAGAACCACTGTACTGGATCAAACAATGCCAATGAGAACCACTGCAGTGGATCAAACAATGCCAGTGAGAACCACTGTATTGGATCAAACAATGCCAGTGAGAACCACTGTATTGGATCAAACAATGTCAGTGAGAACCACTGTAGTGGATCAAACAATGAAAGTGAGAACCACTGTATTGGATCAAACAATGCCAGTGAGAACCACTGTATTGGATGAAACAATGTCAGTGAGAACCACTGTAGTGGATCAAACAATGCCAGTGAGAACCACTGTATTGGATCAAACAATGCCAGTGAGAACCACTGTAGTGGATCAAACAATGCCAGTGAGAACCACTGTAGTGGATCAAACAACGTCAGTGAGAACCACTGTAGTGGATCAAACAATGTCAGTGAGAACCACTGTAGTGGATCAAACAATGCCAGTGAGAACTACTGTATTGGATCAAACAATGCCAATGAGAACCACTGAAGTGGATCAAACAATGCCAATGAGAACCACTGCAGTGGATCAAACAATGCCAATGAGAACCACTGCAGTGGATCAAACAATGCCAGTGAGAACCACTGTAGTGGATCAAACAATGTCAGTGAGAACCACTGAAGTGGATCAAACAATGCCAGTGAGAACCACTGTAGTGGATCAAACAATGCCAGTGAGAGCCACTGTATTGGATCAAACAATGCCAATGAGAACCACTGCAGTGGATCAAACAATGCCAATGAGAACCACTGCAGTGGATCAAACAATGCCAGTGAGAACCACTGTAGTGGATCAAACAATGCCAGTGAGAACCACTGTAGTGGATCAAACAATGCCAGTGAGAACCACTGTAGTGGATCAAACAAAGCCAGTGAGAACCACTGTAGTGGATCAAACAATGCCAGTGAGAACCACTGTATTGGATCAAACAATGCCAGTGAGAACCACTGTATTGGATCAAACAATGCCAGTGAGAACCACTGTAGTGGATCAAACAATGCCAGTGAGAACCACTGTATTGGATCAAACAATGCCAGTGATAACCACTGTATTGAATCAAACAATGCCAGTGAGAACCACTGTACTGGATCAAACACTGTCAGTGAGAACCACTGTAGTGGATCAAACAATGCCAGTGAGAACCACTGTAGTGGATCAAACAATGCCAGTGAGAACCACTGTAGTGGATCAAACAATGAAGGATAGACTTGTTTCAGTCTCTGCGCGAACCGAGAGAAGTGTTCCCCGAAAAAGATATCCCTTGAGAGAGAGAGAGAGAGAGAGAGAGAGAGAGAGAATCTCCCTTGTATAACTAAGCACAGTCTTCTGTTCTCAACACACACAAGAAGCCTCACGATACCCAGCAGCTAGAGCTAAACTTCCTGGAGAACTCCAGGAGCTGCAACTCGACATCTTCCAAAAGCTTCAGGAGATGGAACTCGACACCCTCTAAGAGCTCCAGGAGCTGCAACTCGACACTCTCCAAGAACTCCAGGAGCTGCAACTCGACACTCTCCAAGAACCCAGGAGCTGCAACTCGACACTCTCCAAGAGCTCCAAGAGCTGGAGCTCGACACTCTCCAAGAACTCTAGAGCTGCAACTCGACACTCTCCAAGAACTCCAAGAGCTGGAACTCGACACTCTCCAAGAACTCCGGAGCTGCAACTCGACACTCTCCAAGAGCTCCAAGAGCTGGAGCTCGACACTCTCCAAGAACTCCGGAGCTGCAACTCGACACTCTCCAAGAGCTCCAGGAGCTGGAACTCGACACTCTCCAAGACCTCCAGGAGCTGCAACTCGACACTCTCCAAGAACTCCAGGAGCTGTAACTCGACACTCTCCAAGAACTCCAGGAGCTGCAACTCGACACTCTCCAAGAGCTCCAGGAGCTGGAACTCGACACTCTCCAAGAACTCCAGGAGCTGGAACTCGACACTCTCCAAGAACTCCATGAGCTGGAACTCGATACTCTCCAAGAACTCCGGAGCTGCAACTCGATACTCTCCAAGAACTCTGGAGCTGCAACTCGATACTCTCCAAGAACTCCAGGAGCTGTAACTCGACACTCTCCAAGAACTCCGGAGCTGTAACTCGACACTCTCCAAGAACTCCAGGAGCTGCAACTCGATACTCTCCAAGAACTCCAGGAGCTGCAACTCGACACTTCCAAGAACTCCAGGAGCTGCAACTCGACACTCTCCAAGAGCTCCAGGAGCTGGAACTCGACACCTTCTAAGAGCTCCAGGAGCTGCAACTCGACACTCTCCAAGAGCTTCCAGGAGCTGCAACTAGACACTCACCAAGAACTCCAGGAGCTGCAACTCGATACTCTCCAAGAACTCAGGAGCTGCAACTCGACACTCTCCAAGAACTCCAGGAGCTGCAACTCGACACTCTCCAGAGCTCCAGGAGCTGCAACTCGATACTCTCCAAGAACTCCAGGAGCTGCAACTCGACACTCTCCAAGAGCTCCAGGAGCTGCAACTCGACACTCCAAGAGCTCCAGGAGCTGCAACTCGACACTCTCCAAGAACTCCAGGAGCTGCAACTAGACACTCACCAAGAGCTCCAGGAGCTGGAACTCAACACCTTCTAAGAGCTCCAGGAGCTGGAACTCGACACCTTCTAAGAGCCCAGGAGCTGCAACTTGACACTCTCCAAGAGCTCCAGGAGCTGCAACTAGACACCCTCTAAAAGCTCCAGACGCTGGAACTCGACACCCTCTAAGAGCTCCAGAAGCTGGAATCGACACCCTCCAAGAGCTCTAGAAGCTGGGACTCGATACCCTCTATGAGCTCTGGAGCTGCCAACTCTATACCCTCTAGGGCTCCAGGAGCTGCAACTCTATACCCTCTAGGAGCTCCAGGGCTGCAACTCGACACCCTCTAAGAGCTCCAGAAGCTGGAATTCGACACCCTCCAGAGCTCCAGGAGCTGGAAATCTCACCCTCCAAGAGCTTCAGAAGCTGGAACTCGACACCCTCCAAGAGTTCCAGGAGCTGCAACTTAACCCAAACACCGGGAAAATGTTTATGTAGTATCATATTCAGAAAAAGAAGGAAGTGCCCGACACATGACACTGCCTAAGTTGCCTGGAGTGCCATAATACATGTGTACATTTTTCCTGGACTAACAATCCTGAAATACACTACGTATATAACACTAGTGTAAATAAAATAATCAGCCATGAAGAATGTGTCTGAAATATAACAAAATATATTTAAAATATGCCTAGTATTTTTTAGTTTTCTTTAGTTGATATATTCATTTAACGTAACGAAAGAAATTACTTGTGTATTTTAAACAGGCAGCCAGATGCTTAAGCCACTTCTAAGCCACTTGCCAGACAGCCCAAAACATCACAGAGCTCTGCTGGCTTTATGGGTATATAAATCTACTGGCAAGAATTTACAAGATTCCTTATAAAGCTCGTGATTCACTTTATCATTCGTCAATAAAATTCAGTCTTGTTTTCCAATCGAAGACTTCAATACATTTTTCCCTATACAACACTTATAAAAAAAATTCTTTACGAGAACTTAAGAGCATTAAATACACAATTTTCTCTTTCAGGTAGAATTGTCGATTTTTGTATCTTTAAAAATTGATAGGGAAAGTGAGTGGGTTATAGGAGAGGCTTGGAGACGTTATTAGTGGGAGAGAGAGAATAAAAATGCTTTAATAGTTGGTTCGTCTACGATGTTGATTAGGATCTCTGCTTTGAATTAGATGTGGATTGATTTGAATGGAAAATATGCTGAATGACCGAGTTTAGGGTGACCTGAAGGCTAGAAATAAGGGTCTGAGGCTGTTTCAAGCCATCAATGATTAGCACAGAAGACTCCCAAAAAATAGCCGAATTTGTTTCCGTATGAGCATTACAATTGCCCCCAAAATAGTGATAGACTTAACACATCGACTTCAGGTTGAGGGACTGATTATTTCAACTCCTCTCATCATCTGGCTTTCTTGCACTGGACCGAAGAAGCCACTGGTTGGCGAAACGTCCCCAGAAGATACACAGAGATTGTTAAGGAAAGTCGAGGTACACGGAATAGAGGAGACAAAGAGGTGTTCCACAGGGGTCATGCTGGGCTTGATTATTCCAATATGCATAAATGACATAGATGAGGATAAATAACAGCATTAGCAGATTTACCGCCGACACTAAAATAAGCCGTCAGATTAATTCTGATGAGGACACTAGAGCACAACAAGATCTGAATAGGCTGATGCAGTGGCAGATGCAGTTTAATGTAGACATATGTAAGAGTCTAAGTCTGGGAAAAGTGAATAATCATGGCCCTATAAACTGAATAATCACTTTGAACGTGAAAAGATTAAGAGTTCTGGTTAACAGTAATCTAAAGCCAAGATAACACTGCCTAAGTGTTCGCAATAAAACTAATAAAATTCTTGGCTTCATATCAAACAGTATAAATAATACGAATCTTCGGGTTAACTTTAACCTTATACATCATTGGTAAGTCTCCTTATAGACTATGTTACACAGTTCTGGTCACCGTCTTACAGAATGGACATAAATGCGCTGGAAAAAAACAGAAAATGATGGCAATATCGATCCCATGTATCAGAAATATTTCCTACGAGGATAGACTGAGACCATGAATTTCGTACTCTGGAAAGGCGTAAAATTATTTGGATATGATTGAGGTGTATACATTGGAGACCGGAATAAATAAACGATATATAAATAAGGTGCTAAAAATATTTAAACCATATAGATCGCAGCAGTGAGCTCAAGATGAAAAAAAAACATAGATTTAGAAAAGATTTAGGAAAGCACTGGTTTTGTAATAGAGTTGTGGGTGAGTGGAACTCCCGACTAGCATCATTAAGGCAAAAACCTTGTGGAGGTTTAAAAAATACGTCAGGCAAGTAAACGAGTGGGCGTGGGTGGGAGTGAATTAAACTTGACTAGCATGGACCAGTAGGCCTGTTGCAGTGCTCCTTCTTTCTTTTGTTCAAAACGTCTTTTATGTGATCGGAAATAAATCACAGTATTTACCTTAACTGGATTATCCTGATTTAAATCTCATAATATACTTTCATGCCTTATAACATCTACGTTCCTTCAAGACCATTGTAAACAAAACTTAGGTAGCAAGGCTTCAATAAAACTTGCTTTATTATTTTCTAATTTCTTGTTTACTTAATCATGTCAGTCTTACTAAGATAAAAGGTTGGATTGATTTTGGCGGTGTGGTCCTAATTTATTTATTCTTATGGGTGAAATTTAGAAATTTGAAATACTGTTTTTCATGTGATAATTTCCGAGTATTGCATAATATCCTTCAACCTCTCAAGCTGATAACTTGAGAATGCAACTTCTGAGCGGCTTCAAACTTAATATACTTGCTTTTTATAGGATATTGGTCTTTCTGGTCTCTCTGAAATTTATGAATTATATCTGGGATGTGTATGTCCTAATTTATCGTTTTATTGAAGAAATTCGCATTGGTTTCTGTATGATGACTTGCGATCACCTATGGGTTTAGTGCTTCCCTCATAATAATAACGATGACTAGTGAATGCTGATTCGATTCAAATCTTCAACGCTAATATTTAACTTCATTATGCCGCACTCACACTATTCCAGTTGCTTAAGGCAGTGGGCTGGGTTATGCAATCTGGGATAACCTTATTTTAAAATGATTGAGGTGTTAAATTTGGGGACCGGAATAAATAAACGATATATAAATAAGGTGCAAAAATATTTAAACCATATAGGGCTCGCAGCAGTGAAATAAAAATGAAAAAAAAAAATAGATTTAGAAAAGATTTAG
>WNWK01052888.1:0-12037 GCA_009830355.1 Cherax destructor
ATCATCAAAATAGGATGCTCCCCCTTCCCAGTTTAACAAAAAATTTGGGGAAAAAAATTTCGGGAAAAAACCGTGGGGAAAATTTCCAAAGGTAATCTCTTATTTTAAAAAGCCCCCTATGGGTATTATAAAAGTTGTTGGCTCCCCCATCTACAGGTACTGTATCTTAAATAAGCATCCTTTAAATCAAATTTTTTAAATTTTTTTTTACCCACTACAGACAATAATTCCTCAATCCTGGTAAAGGATATTTTTCACAATAATTTGTTGTTTACATTTAAAATCCCCATACTATTCTCTAGATTTAGAGTCAGCCTTTAATACTGGTACAATAGGTACAGACCATTCACTATGCGATATATTAAATTAAATTTAAAATCAATTCAATTCAATTTTATTTCTGATAATATTACAAAGTGGGGTTTACATATTATGTTATTTATACATTTTATGAAATAATTATTAAAGAAGGCCAATAATACCCCTGGTTTCCCTAGGCTTTTGCATCTTATACTAGATCTTACTCTATAGTGACACAATGATTATACTGGTATTAAGATTAGGTAAATGTAGTGATTAACTAGGTTTACAAAATTGAGGTAGTTAAAAATTTAACAATTTAACAATTTGTTTATATATTAATGGAAATTGACGGTTGGCATGATACAGTTTCTATATTGGATGTCTTGGAAACTTATGACTAGCTTAAGAATTATGTAGCAATAGTTATATTAGAATTTTGGTTACAGTCATGTGAAAGGGGGGAATCCCAGATATCTAAGGGTTTTTTTCTGTTGTATGAAGATAAAGTAGTTTTCATGTGGTTAGCTAGGGGTTGGGAAATGAGATAAGTTTTTTTAAGGGTTTTTTGAAAAGGGAGGTTGTGTCTGGTTCGGGTTTTCAGGCGGGGAATTCCAGTTTTTAGGCCCTTTTATGTACATTGAAAGTGTTTTAGCTCAAGAAAGTGTTTTAGCTCAGGGTTAAAGTTGGAATTTATGGTTCTATAAATGTAGATTGCAAGTAGTAAGGGGGATGTTCTGAGCAGTGAGTAAGTTTAGGTTTTTTAAAGATGGGGGGGGCCCTGCTTGGGTTTCGTGAAAATTTTTACTGCGGCTTTTTGTTGGGTTATAATTGGTTTTAGGTGGGTAATTGCTGTTGATCCCAGCACAAATGGCATATGTGAGGTAGGGATAGATGAGTGAATAGTATAGTGTGAGTATGGCTGATTGTGGTACATAGTAACATATCTTAAGAGGATCCACAGTTTTGGACACTTTCTTGTTGTGTGTTTGATATGAGTGTTGGATATAGGCTCAATAATGCCTTTCTGCACTAATTTTTCTAATTCTTCCTCAATCATTTCTTTGTGAAAGAATGGTACTGGCCTTGCTTTCACAAACTTAGGAACAGATCACTTTTACATGAATTTTGGACAATGCTGGAGATAGGTTTACTAGAATCTCCCCTAAAATTATCTAACATTTCTTCAGCACTGTCTAGTTTGTTAATTTTGGTAGATTCATCCAATCCAGCAAGGTAAATCCCTACCTTTTCATGAGGTTTTTCCCCACACAAGTTACTATTATTGGACTTCACTACATAAAACACTTGTGACACCTCTTAAGTTATTATATCCAACCGGCAAACCACCTGTCCCAGAAGGTTTATTTTCCAATTATCATATGCAGTTCCTCCAGAACATGGTTCAGTGTGCCCCTTTACTGCCTCTACCCAGTCTTTGGATAATGTCGAGATGGACACCCCACTGTCAATCTCAAAAGGCACCTTTTTTGTTAATGATAAACCTATATTTTTCTGCTTTCATGGAAAACACTCTATCCTCTAAGGGATATAAGCTCATCACTTCCTCATCCGCTGAACTATCTCCGCCATCCCGCATTAACCCTTAACGGTCCAAAAGTATATACGTTAGTACTACTCCCAAACATATATTTCGTTTTATTTTTCCTGCCTCCAAATTTGGCATGATTGGCCAGATGCCTGGTCAGCATAGAATGGTCTTAACACTGGTGCACCATATTAAAATCTGGGACCACTTAGTACCTTGTGGAGCACCAGTTAAATTGAGGGCCCGCTAAGCAAACAACGGCAAACACCAAGGATTCACTGATGTTGTGTCATATTAACACTCCCTTTTAAGTGGAAAGTGATGTTGGCAGGCTGGCCGGCCAGCTGGCTGGCTGCCTGCCTGGCCACCTGGCTACCTGGCTCCACCTGGGTACCTGATTGGCTGTCTATTCTGTCTGTATCATCTGTCTCTTTGTCTCTATCTCACAGGAACACATACGTAAATACAATTATAAATATTAATTACCTAGGATAACTAAAAAAACAAGACCAATGATATAATGTGCTTGTGATCTCGTAATACCAGTTGGTTTTTTGAGCTACTTCTTGAGACAAGCAGACAGAAAGGGAGCGACACAGGCAGACAGAAAGAGAAACACACAGACAGACAGATACAGAAGACCAGACAGGTTTGCGTAAAAATAAAGGAAGCAGTGTAACCATCAAATATCATAACTGTAATTACTGGACTGATTAGAAGATAAGACTACCCCCACCCCTCATCAAATGTCACCAGTCATCATTAGAGGAGATCAGATGAGATAAGGCAGTGACACTTATCTTACATAATGCTTCAAGGAACTTTATTATTATTATTATTATTATTATTTTTATTATTATTATTATTATTATGCACATCATTATTATTATTATAATTATTATTATTATTATTATTATTATTATTATTATTATTATTTATTATTATTATGCACTATCATTATTATCATTATTTTTATGCACTATCATCTTTTTTATTATTTGAGTACAATTTCAGTACCTAATATTAGTGTCAGAACAAGAACTACTATAAATTGTAATTATCAGAACATAAAAATTATATAAAATAAAAAAAAAAAGAAAAAAAGGTTTTTTGAAAAAAATTACTGCAAGCTTCAGGACTCCTGTTGCTGTCAGGTGAGCATCCAGTGCCAACTTCTCCGCCTCATTTTCTGGGGAAATACTGCCCCAAAAAAAATTTTTTACCCTATAACATTTAAAAAAAAAGTGCTCTTTATTTCTATATTTTTTATCAAAATATTGGGGCACTGGGCGAGCAAACATATATATCGTTTGGACCTTTTAAAGGGTTAACTGACTTTGTTCTAGGATATCTCAGTGACTGCTGTGTCCTTGTTGTCCCATTTTTCCTTTTCTCGATTTTGATACACCCCGGGGGGAGAAATTTTTGAAATTTCTCTCTGCACACTCTTCCCCCAAATGGCCTTTCTTATGGCACTCATTACAGAAAAATTTTTAAAACCCTACAAGTACTACTACTATCTTGAACCCAAAATTTTTTTACAGCATTAATCATTTGTACTGCAGGAACAGAGTTCTGATCTGTAACAAATGCCTGTTTCAAGTTCAAAAGTTTGTCAAATAGTTTTGCAGACTGCACCTTTCCCAAACCCAAATTTTTCCCGCAACTAGGTGAGGAAAATACACTTCATCCCCCCCGCCATAAACAACTGGTCTCTCACTCGGGAGTCAAATTGTTCCCCAAAGTTTCAGTTCACAAAAACCCTTTTAAATCTGTATATAATTGGGGGAAGGACTCATCATGCCATTTCTTCCTCTGCTAAAAAACCCAAACAAACTACGGGGGTAGGCTGGTTTCACTGCATAATAATTTTAAAAATTGTGTGGTCTAGATTTTTGGTGGATATGGCAGGGCAGCAATTTGTTGCTCCTGTATTTTACTTCCATCAGAGGTTCCTAGCAATGCTGTGAGGGCCCAACGGGCCCACATAACACTAGAAAAAGGGGCCCCCCAGAATGATAAAAATTTTAAAAAAAATCCCCAAAAAATACATTATATAACCTACTGAAGACTTGTTTTCCGCCATCTACCCCCCTGCCAGGCAAAGGGAAAAATTTTAAAATCTGCACACTACCCCCGTAGTGGACCCTCAGTTAAAAGGGGCCAATCTGTTTTTGAAATTTAAAAAATAAATTTTAAACCGTTTTAAAAAAAATTAAAAAAAAAAATTTAAAATTTAATCAATTCAACCCCTTTTGAAGATAATGCGCCCCCAAGATGGGAGGAGGAAAAAAGGAAGAGTTATTTTGGGGAAGGGAAAACCCCCCCATAAGGACTTCAGGTAGCAAAGCTCTCTTTGTGGTCTTTTTTAAAAACCCCTAGGTCAAAAGTCACTCCCTGCATGCCTGCTACACTCCCTGCATGCCTGCTACACTCCTGCATGCCCCACACTCCCCGCATGCCTGCTACCCCCCCGCATCCTTCCTCCCTGCATGCCTGCTACACTCCCCCCCCCTGCCTGCTACACTCCCTGCATGCCTGCTCCTCCCTGCATGCCTGCCCCCCCCCTGCATAGTTTCACTCCCTGCATGAATGCTACACTCCCCGCATCCTGCTACACTCCCCATCCTGCTACACTCCCTGCATAAATCCCCACCCCCCGCTTCCCGCTACACTCCCCGCATGAATGCTACCTCCCTGCATGCCTGCTTCCACTGGGGTGCCACTGAAACTTGTTTGGACCCATGGTGACTTTTTCACAGTGACAATACTAAACCACCAAAAAAAACCAAAAAATTTTTGGGAAAGTTTGAAAAAGGGGGGTGGGGAATGTTCTCTCAATGGTAAACAACGCTAACTGGCATCTTTCCGGGGCAGGGGGCGTGGGCAGGGGCACGTCTAATTTCGTTTCGCTAACCGAGCTTTTTTTTTCCCCTTTTCAAAAAATTTTGAAAATCTTTTTTTTGTTAACAAAACCCTTTTTGTTAACCGGGGGCCACTTCTTTTTGCCAGTCATTTTTGAAATTATATCTAGAAGCCTTTGTCTGGTTTTTTTGGTTTCCCCCCAAAAAATTTTCACTATGTATAATTTTTTTGTGTACCGGGAGACGGGTGGGGAAATGATGAATAACAATCAGTAAAGATGACGAGAAGATAACGGCATATTTTGCAAGCATTCAAAAAAGGGTGTTACAAATGTTGAAAAAGGGTTATTACGGGGTTTTTTTATTTTCTCGACCCTTATGGCTATATCCCCTCAGGCCAAAATTGGGGGGCAACACCCTTTTCCCTTTAAAAAGGGGGGTTAATCTACTGACTCAAAACCCCCTGTGTTTTGGGTTTTGCTCACGGGGGGAAATAAATTGTGCTCCCACAAAACAGTGGTCCCCGGTTAAAATTTTCCCCCAAAAATCCCCCTTTTTTTTGTAATTTATTTTTAAATTTTTAAAGTTATTTTTGGGGGGTTTAAAAAGGCTAGCTTTTTTACATTTTTCCCCTTTTGGGGATAAATTCTTTTTGGGGGTGGCACTTTTAACAGCTTTTTAACGAAAAAAAATTTTAAACCCCGGTCCCCGGCGGGGCAGTACAAAAATATTTTCGTGTGGGGTTAAGGGGGTTTAAAAACGTGGACCCCCCAGCGGGCCCCCCAAACCAAAAAATTATGTAAGTGTATTTTGGGGGGCTTTTGTAAGTGTTTTTTGGGTTTTCTGAAATGGATTAATCAAAATTTTTATTATTTCTTATGGGAAAAAATTCCTTTTTGGGGGGGGACGAATAGCTGTCGGGGCAAAATTAGCCAAAAGTTGAGGTACCCTGTTTTTTGAACTACGTAGACTCTTTTTCCAAAAGTTACTTTCCCCCAAAAGTCGTGTTAAAATTTTTAAAAAATTAACAGAACAGGGGGAAAAAAAGGGTTACGGTTTAGAGCCCCCAAAAAAAAATTTTTTTAGATTTTTTTTAAAAAAAATTAAGGGAATATGAAAATTTTTGTTCATTGTCATTTTTCTATTACTGTTTAAAAACTAAAAATGCAAAAAATTGTATTTTTCCCCTTTAAAATTTGGGTAAGTGTTTGTAGTTTTAAAAATGGGTATGGATGGGTTCCCTTTTTTTGGGGGGAGGTGGGTAGTAGAAGTTCGAACTGAAATCGATGGTTGAAATGGTTTCCCCTTTTTAAAAAAGTCCCCAACCCCTTCAGTTCAGTCAACCATTCATGTCAGTCCCAACCATTATGTCAGTCAAAAACCATTCCCGTAACAGTCAAGTCATTCAGTAAAAACAGTCAAGTCATTCATAAGTCAGTCAAGTCATTTAAAAGTTCAGTAAGTCATTCAGTGTCGGGCAAATCCCTTCATAAATCAAATCAAATCATTCAAAAAATCATCAAGTCATTCATAAATCAGTCAAGTCATTCAATAAGTCATCAAGTCATTCAATAAGTGGGTAAACTTTTATAAGTCATCAAGTCATTCGTAAGTCAGTCAAGTCATTCGAACCCGGTCAAAAAATTTCATAAGTCAGTCAATCTTATTCAAAAAAAATCGTCAAGTCATTCATAAGTCGTCAAGTCATTCGTAAGTCATCAAGCTTTCCCAGTAATCGTCAAGTCATTCGAATCAGTCAAGTCATTCAGTATCATCAAGTCATTATAGTGGGTCAAGTCATTAAAAATTTAAGTCTTTTAAAATCTTTTCAGATGAATATTAAATTATTAGTAAAAACATTCAGTCAAGTAAAAATCATTTCTTTTCCCCTAAAATTTTCAAGTCATTCAAGGGGAAAACAAGGTTTTAGTCAGTCATCTTTTGATCAAAGTCGGTCAGTCGCCCAAGTCGATCAGTCAAATCAAGTCGAATCGGGTTTTTAAGTCAGTCCCCAAAAAATTATGTTTCATCTTTTTTTAAAAAATAACATTCTAAAAAGGTTTTTTGTCTAATATCTGTGTTTTCTTCTTTAAAATTAAGTCAAAACCTTCCCCTTTTTCTTCCACCCAGCTGGTGGCGAGGACTTTGGCTTGAAATACGGCGTCTGGGATGGTAGGGTCCGTGGTGGCTGGGTGGGGGGGGTAGTGTCTGCTGAACCACAACAGTGTTTAACAAGACTTTGTGAAAAGGGGTTTTTTTTTTCCCCCCCAAAATGGTTTATTCGGGGATACCCGAAATTTAAAAATAACCCTTTAAAAAAAGGTAAAAAAACAAGTACATTTTCCATTGACTACGGGTTTCCAAATTCTCACACATATGCTGCTATGATGATAATTTTGTAACTGTTCTCATAAGGTTGCGGGGGGCGAACTCAGCTCCGGGCCCCCCTGTATCAAAAAACTTTTTTTCAAGGGAAAAAAAAATTTTCCCTTTTTTCCCCAAAGCTGGATTTTTGGGGGAGTTTTATGCGCTCAAACTTTTCCCCGGGGCCTGTAATATCATCTTTACTCGGGAAAGGTTTTAAAAGTTTTAAAAAATCTTAAATTGCAAAGTCTCCAAAAAATTTTTCCGTTAAATAGCTCTGTATAATTTTTTTAAAAACTATTTAATCACTACAACCCCCAACCTTAATACCAGTATAATCCATTTTTCCCCAAAATTTTTGAGTAAAAACTGTATTAGTCTGAAATGGGGGACCTAGGCATCTATGGCCTTCTTTTTAAAATATTTTATAATACAAGTAATAATATCAAAATTTTAAAAACCCCCCTATTGTAATATTAACGAGAAAAAAAAAAATTTTAATTTTAGTAATTTTTAATTGTTTGGGGGAAAAACCCCTTTTAAAAAAAACCCTTAGGGGAAAAAGTCTTTTCGGGGGGCTTCCCTTTTTTATTTTTAATGCCACTGGACCAGCTTAGTCACGGGGCTCTGTCGCTAAAAAATTTTCCCCAAAAACTCTGTTTCTGGCATCTTTTAAAAATTTCCAAAAAGGGGGGAAAAAAAGACATTGTCATTGTAAATTTTTCCGCGGGGGTTCCCCCAGTTTTTTCGGGGTGATTTCCCCCCCAAACTTTGTACCTCACTATTTCCAAATGTCCTTAATTTTTGGGGAAAAGGGGCCCCCTTTTCCCCTCTTTCTTCCCCCCCCCTCTAAAAAAAATTTTTCCCTGAGTTTTGTGGTCTGTTCCCTTTGCAGGTAAGCCTTGCCCCCCAGTGGTTAGCTCTTCATTGTGGTCCTTCCCCAACTCTTCCATATCCTCACCACTAACCCCCAAAAACCCCGGGCGTCCAACCCCCAGTAGTTTCCACAACTGGCCAAAGGGTGTGGGGCCATCAAACCCTTCAAAATCTTTGTGGGGGACCAATCTGGTTTTTCCCAGGGGTTCCCTGTCCCTGGAAGTCACTTCCTGCCAAGCCTTACTATAAGGGGGGACAATGGGGGGTATTTAAAAGGGGTTTTTTTTAGAACTCTTTAGGGGAATTCAGGGGCTGAGGTTATTAAAACCCCCCAAAAGTTGGTTTTTGGGGTAGATTTTTTTTTAAAAAAAATGATTTTCTTTTGGGCCATGGGCTGGAAAGGGAAAATGGTTTTTTAGGGGGAAAAAACTCCACTTTGATGAACTTAAAATCCTTCCCTTTTTCTCTTCCATGTCCGAGGGGGGGGAAAGGGGGTTGTCCATTACCCCCTCTGGAGGATGGCAGGGGGCTGTTTTTTACCCCCAAAAAACTAGGAAGTAAGTTATTCAGTCAAGTAAGTCATTCAGTCAAGTCAGTGTGGGCATTCAGTCAAGTCAGTGTCATTTAATCAAGTCAGTTATTCAGTCGTCAGTGTGTCATTCAGTCAAGTCAGTATGTCATTCATCAAGTCAGTAAGTCAAATTTAAGCCAAAAAAATAAGTTATTATCAAGTCAGTAATTTATTCAGTCAAAAAAAATCATTCAGTCAAAACCGGGAAGATTAGTCAAGTCTTATTCATCAAGTCAGTTTTTTCAGTCAAAAAAGTAAAATTAATTTTTTCAAAAAATTAAATTTTTCAATTTAAATCAGTAAGTCATTCAGTCAATATTTAAAAAATTCAATCAGGGAGACAGATAACAGACAAAACATTAAAAAAAAATTTAAAAAAAACTGACATATATGGAGAGATATCAGAGGGTGTGGGGGTGGGGCCCATACAGAGAGAGGAAAAGGGGGGGAGGGGGGGGGATGGTGACACTTTTTAAGTGTCAGTAAGGGGTCATTCCTCGATTAGGACAAATGTTTACGATGGGGTCTTTGGCCTATCTCCGTCATTAAGTGAGGAGAGGCTGTACTATTCACTCATCTATCCCTACCTCACCTATGCTATTTGTGCTTGGGATCAACAGCAGCAATACACCTAAACCAAATAACCCAACAAAAAGCCAAAGTAAAATTATCACGCAATCCAATACAGTGGACCCCAGGAAATCGAACATAATTCATTCCAGAATGCTGTTCTTGTGCCGTTACCAAGCGAATTTGTTCCCATTAGGACAAATGTAAATTAGATTAGTCCGTTTCAGACCCCCAAAAATACACTTACAAAAGCACTTACAAAATACACTTACAAAAGCACTTACAAAAATACACTACATAATAGTTCGAGTTGGGAGCTGTTTGATTTCCGGGGGTCCACTGTACTAGGCAACACAACCCCCCACTCTTCAAAGATCTAAACTTACTCACTGTATAGAACATCCACACTTACTACTGTGCAACCTACATTTACAAAACCAAAAATTCCAATATTAACCCTGAACTAAAACACTTTCTTGATAGTTGTGACAGGACCCGCAAGCACAACACCAGGCACAATAATCTATATGACATTCCCCGTGTCTGGCTAAACCTATACAAAAATTCAGTGTACATTAAAGGGCCTAAAATCTGGAACTCCCTGCCTGAAAATTCTAGAACTGCAGACACAACCATCACTTTCAATACTACTGTTAAAAAGCATCTTATCTCCCTGACGCACCCCACCGTCAGCTAACTACATGAATACCACCTATTCTCTTACTTGTATCATGCACACATAAAAAACAAACTAGACTTACTCTCGATATCTGTGATTCCCCCCAATTTACACTTGCACTCACCCAAATGACTGTAAACATAAAATTTTGAATAAAGCTGTTGCCTGACAAATCTTAAACTAGTCATAAGTTTGCCTGAGATACTCCAATATAGGAGCATTATTAGAAACTGTTTCAAGCCAAGACAAAACCATTCTCATTGCTAATTTAATAAACTGTAATGCAGTTACCTAGCTCAATATCAATATGCTCCATAACCTGTATCAATATAGATTTAGAATTATTATTAATCTGAGAGAGTAATTGTGGTAGGGACCTAAATGCTAAAGTAGGAGAAACATGTATAGAGGGTGTGGTAGGTAAGTTTGGGGTGCCAGGTGTAAATGATAATGGGAGCCCTTTGATTGAACTTTGTATAGAAAGGGGTTTAGTTATAGGTAATACATATTTTAAGAAAAAGAGGATAAATAAGTATACAAGATATGATGTAGGGCGTAATGACAGTAGTTTGTTGGACTATGTATTGGTAGATAAAGACTGTTGAGTAGACTTCAGGATGTACATGTTTATAGAGGGCACAGATATATCAGATCACTTTTAGTTATAGCTACAGTGGAAGTAAAAGGTAGATGGGATACAAGGAAAATAAAGCAGTAAGTAAGAGAGAGGTGAAGGTTTATAAACTAAAAGAGAGGCAGTTAGGGTAAGATATAAACAACTATTGGAGGATAGATGGGCTAGTGAGAGTGTAGGCAATGGGGTCGAAGATGTATGGGGTAGATTTAAAAATGTAGTGTTAGAGTGTTCAGCAGAAGTTTGTGGTTACAGGCGAGTGGGTGCGGAGGAAGAAGAGCGATTGGTGGAATGATGATGTAAAGAGAGTAGTAAGGAGAAAAAGTTAGCATATGAGAGGTTTTACAAGTAGAAGTGATGCAAGGAGGGAAGAGTATGGAGAGAAAAGAGGTTAAGAGGTGGTGAAGCAATGTAAAAGAGAGCAAATGAGAAGTAGGTGAGATGTTATCAACAAATTTTGTTGAAAATAAGAAAAAGTTTTGGAGTGAGATTAATAAGTTGAGGAAGCCAGGAACAAATGGATTTAACAGTTAAAAATAGGAGAGGAGAGTTATTAAATGGAGAGTTAGAGTATCGGAAGATGGAGGAATATTTTGATGAGTTGTTAAATGTTGATGAAGACAGGGAAGCTGTGATTTCGTGTATAGGGCAAGGAGGAATAACATCTTGTAGGAGTGTGGAAGAGCCAGTTGTGAGTGTGGGGAAAGTTCGGGAGGCAGTGGGTAGAATGAAAGGGGGTAAGGCAGCTGGGATTGATGGGATAAAGATAGAAATGTTAAAAGCAGGTGGGGATATAGTTTTGGAGTGGTTAGTGCTATTATTTAATAAATGTATGGAAGAGGGTAAGGTACCTAGGGATTGGCAGAGAGCATGTATTGTTCCTTTGTATAATAATAATAATAATAATAATAATAATAATAATTTTTATTTGGACATGATACAAAGAATTACATTTGGTTATTGAGATTACATGAGGTGTACATGCCAAAAGCCCCTAGTATGCAGGGCGTTTTGGGCAGACTTAAAATTAACTTAAAACTAGATTGTAAGAATTTTTGTAGATAGTATACAATGAGTAAAGGTGAGTATTTAAGCTATGAAATTTGAACATAGTTTTGTACTTTTGTCTTCATTATAAAATTAATTAAATCAGATTAAACAAATTAAAGCAATAATAATAATAAAATAATAAAGTTATGGTTGATAATTTATAAAATAAGTAAAGTTGCATATCTAAGTTTAAAGTTTGAATATAAGTTGAACATATCAATTAAATGTGCAATTTATTGCAGCAATGCAACTAATTGAGTGAGATAACAATTTAAAACAATTAATTGCCTTGCAGTTAGTTTACGTGGTCATTATAATGTAAGTGTTTGGGAATAATTAGCTAAGTAGTATTATTCATAACAGGTTTTACATTCATTCATTCGTTCATACATTACATTGACTTTAAAGTCAGGTTTTACGTTAATGATTATTCTACTTTGCTGGGAATGGTTGATATGGAGCAATTATCTTTGGGTGAGAAGGTGGTTTTTGCATCGTTTGAATTGGGGTACAGGTAGGGTTTCTTTGGTAATGACAGGTAATGAATTCCAAATTTTCGTGCCTTTATGTGCATTGAGTT
>WNWK01052889.1:0-12037 GCA_009830355.1 Cherax destructor
AGCGGCGAATGCCGCTCACCTGGTAAACTTTGGTTTACTTCCTTTCGTAGGTTTCTTGTTTTTTTCACTATTTTATTTTTTTACATAACTTATGTGGCCTGTGAGACCAAAGTAAGGTGCAATGTATATATATACACTCGTTGTATGCAACACAATAATCGCACAAACATTAGTATCATTATATTGTTTACAAAACTTGTTTACACCAACCAACAATAAAAAAAATTGTTTATTACTATTGTTCTATAATATATATACACATATATAATGACTAGACACTTTCCATCAACTGCAATTAGCACTTTAAAGCTCCAAGATATGTGTGTTTGTGTGTGTGTGTGTGTGTGGGGGGACATCTAAATTTGCTGAGTCAGGGTAAGGCAGCTGTGAAAATGACATATTATACCATTACTCACCACCCCCACACTGCCTGTCAACCTGTCAACACAAAAGAGGACCCATGTCTTCTTCTCCACAACCTCCTTCCTTTCCTTCATACCTACCTTCCTAGCTTCCTTTTTTCCTTCATTCCTTCCTTTCTTACATATTTCCTTCCTTCCTTCCTCTCATCTCTTCCTTCCTGCCTTTGTTCCTTCATTCCTTCCTTTATTTCTTCCTGCCTTTCTTCCTTCATTCCTTCCTTTATTTCTTCCTTCCTTTCTTACTTCTTTTGTTCCTTCCTTTCTTACTTCTTTTGTTCCTTCCTTCCTCTCATCTCTTCCTTCCTTCCTTTCTATCTTTCTTTCTTTCTTACTTCCTTCCTTTTTCCTTTCCTCCTTCCTTACTTCTTTCCTTCCTTCCTCTCATCTCTTCTTTCCTTCCTTCCTTCCTCACATCTCTTCCTTCCTTACTTTCTTTCTTTCTTCCTTCCTTCCTTCCTTCTGGTATCCTGGGCATTGCTTTCGGTCACAAACTCCTCAAAACCATGAAATTTATCTTCAGAGACACTTCCATCTGTGTTAGAGCTATCATTGAGGAAGAGAAATGTCCCAGATGCGCCAAGGAGTCAAATACAGTGGTACCTCGAGTTACGATATTTTTTCGTTCGAGAATGCTGTTCAAGTGCCATTACCAAACGAATTTATCCCCATAAGGAATAATGTAAAATAGACTAGTCCTTTTACACCCCCAAAAATATACTTACAAAAGCATTTAAAAAAATAAACTTACATAAAAGGGCGATTTTGGGGACCATCGTAACTCGAGGTACCACTGTAATTCTTACCGCTAGGCATGCTGAACAAGGAATACTGAAATGGTGTTCCCACAATGCACCAGTGGCTGCCCGATTTTTTTTATACTGCGCACACTGACCACACAGACCCATTCTCTCACATGTGGGCCTACCAGCTTTCTCCTGCTTGATTTGAGGCCGCTAGAATTTAGGCGTATAAATACGTCCGAAACATTGGCTCGTAAGACATATATATCCGTCCGAAACAGTCAAAGGGTTAAAGGAGGGGTCTGGGATAGTGACAGTTGGGAGGGACTTATTCTCAGCTGTCGTATCTGAGCGCCTCTGCAAAGACAGTGATTATGTATGAGTGAGGTGAAAGTGTTGAATGATGATGAAAGTATTTTCTTTTTGGGGATTTTCTTTCATTTTGGGTCACCCTGCCTCGGTGGAAGACGGCCGACTTGTTGGGGGAAAAAAAAAAACTTATAATATTCTTCCTCTTCAGCGTTATCTTTATCTTTTTCATCCTCCTCTTCATGTT
The DNA here is from genome assembly GCA_009830355.1 of Cherax destructor. Classification (NCBI taxonomy): domain Eukaryota; kingdom Metazoa; phylum Arthropoda; class Malacostraca; order Decapoda; family Parastacidae; genus Cherax; species Cherax destructor. Next base: position 1,719 of record WNWK01052889.1, read on the forward strand.
CCTCCTTCTCAACTTATTCTTTTTATTTTCCATCCATTTGTTTGTCCACTTCCCATCTCTTCTTTCATCTGATATACAATGGACCCCCGAGTTTCAGTCATAATTCATTCCAGAAGGCTGTTCAAGTGCCATTACTGAACGAATTTGTTCTCTTAAGGAAAAATGTAAATTAGATTAGTCCTTTCAGACCCCCAAAAATACACATACAAAACCACTTACAATATTAAACTTACATAACTGTTCGATTTCCGTGGTGACCGAAACTCGGGGGTTCACTGTACTGATTTTTTCTCTTCCTTCACCTCCTCCTTTCTCACTTTCCTCCTCCATTTCTTCTTTCTTTTTCTCCTATTCTTCTTCCTTCTCCTCTTCATACTCATTCACTTCTTCCTACTTTTCTGCATCCTCTGTTTCCTCTTTCCACCTTTTTTTTCTCTTCCTCTTCTGTCATCTCCAAAGAACAGAATCATCTCCAGTAAGTGATACTGACCTCCTATGGAGTGAATTACTTCTTGAATCCCATTACATAAATATATTCAAACAATTTATGCAACCAGGCTGTTGCTACAAGCAGCTCAAGTAGTTAACAAGCAGTTTACATAGTCATCACAATCTGGTTGATTTGGTATGTTCCACAGGTATTGATTACAATCACTCTTGAAAACTTTTACTCTTTTGGCAATACACTGTATTTCTTATATTTATGAAAGCAAAAGACTCGGAAGGAGATGCAACATTCCCCCAATGAAAAGCAGGGGTGCCACGAGTACACTGAGAGACAACACAATAAGTGTCTGAGGCCCAAGACTGTTCAACTGCACCCCAGCATACATAAGGAAGATTACCAATAGACCCCTGGCTGTCTTCAAGAAGGTACTGGACAGGCACCTAAAGTCAGTACCTGACCAACCAGGCTGTGGTTCGTGTGTCAGTCTGCATGTAGCCAGCAGTAACAGCCTGGTCGATCAGACCCTGATCCACCACGAGGCCTAGTCTCAGACTGAGCCGCGGGGGCGTTCACCCCCGAAACCCTCTCCAGGTAAACTCCAATATTAGTCTTGGACCCTGGATGTTGAAATAGTGTGCCTATGGCTTCCCTGCTTTTCACTAGATTTATTTTAAACCTCCTCCCATCTCTCTCTCACTTCAAGAGTTATAATGTATACTTTCTGAAGTACTTAGCAAAGCATTTGCTAAAGCACTTTCCAAAGCACTTTTCAAAAATAATATTAGTAGTGTTACAAAAGAACATTAGCTGCAAGTGACACAATATAACAAGTAACTAGATAAGGCCTTCATGGCTTAGCACCTGGACATAACTCATATGTATTAAGAACAAGTGTGTAAAGTTGCTGAACACTATTATAACATTTCAAAAATTGTAGAAAAAAAAAGTTTCATCAAATAATGTGCAAAATCTTATTAACATTAACATATTTTAACACATAAAAAAGTTTAGCTACATGGGGAAGTGGAACAGAATTCTTCCTCCGTAAGCCATGCATGTCATAAGAGGCAACTAAAATGTCGGGAGCAAGGGGCTAGTAACCCCTTCTCCTATATACATTACTAAATTTAAAAAGAGAAACTTTTGTTTTTCTTTTTAGGTCACCCTGCCTCGGTGGGACATAGCCAGTTTGATGAAAAAAAAAAAAAGTTTAGCAAAATTATTACTGTAATGCTTAATGCTGAACAAAACGATCCTTGGCAATCATCATCCCATCATTCTCACAGCTGTTAATTTCATTTCATTAACTTATAACTCTTGTTATATAGCATTAAGAGAATCAGATACCAGGTACAATGACTTCTACTTTAAAGCTATAAAATATATTTGTTTAATCAACTTTAAACATATCTATTCATACTAAGGTACAGAACAAGCCATAATACAGTATACTTGCCTTCAATGTGAGCGCTCGTTCAGAGGCAGTAAGAGATTTTACATAAAATGTCACAGATGATTCTTTCCCAACACCTAATTCTCCATTACTGAAACTGTTGACTTGAGAACCTATCTTGTCACTGAGAAGACCCGATGATGTACACACTTGTGCTGAACAAACATAAAAGCAGCAAAATTTAAAATAATGTATGCATTTATAAAAATAGACAGTAAACTGAAGGAAAACTTTTTCAAATTTTAGATGTGCTATATGAGTCAATTATGGTGATCTTGGAAATACTTAGATATACAATATTATGCTGAGTTATGACTGCTTGCATGTTATAAAAAGGCCTAATAGCAGAAAAAAACAAGTCTTTTGGATGTTAAGATGAAGAAACAGGTGGGATCTTCTGGACAGTCTGAAAGTAGATGCCTTTAGTAACTGCCTCTATTACACAGCATCACAAGCCAGCACTGTCGTAAATACTGCTAAAAGTATAACAGTTCTTAACTACAACATCAGGTCCTTAAGCAAACACTATGATGACCTCCTGGCACTCCTTGATTCCCTAAAGACAACCTTCTCCTGCATTATTCTCACTGAAACCTGGCTTAAGCAAGACACAATAGATATCTACTCACTACCAGGATACACAGCAATCCACAACTGCAGACCATACCAAGTTGGGGGTGGTATTGCAATCTACTACTCTAATGAACTATCTTGTTATAACACCACTTGTTATAGTGATGAATATGGAGAATATATTTTTGCAAATTTTACTATAAAAAACCTAAAGATTCCTATAACAATCGGTGCCATTTACTGGATGCCTCATACAAACATCCCAAATTTTAGCGATAAATTAAAGACACTAATAACAAACAACCAAATGAACAAGCACCACCTTCTCTTAGCCAGAGACTTCAACATCAACCTTGGCCTACCAGATGATCAGCCTGTAACTGACTTCATCAACAATATGAACAATGCACTTCTCATACCAACAATAAACCAACCAGGCTGACTGAGACAAGTGCAACCATAATTGACCATATATGGACCAATATACTAGCCCTCCTTAAATCAGGGATAATCACAGACAGCACTACTGACCACTACCCCACCTTCCTCTCAACAAACATTAATAAACCACCACTGGAATACAACAAAGTTTCATTTAGACTCCATGACAAGGCCTCAATAAGTATCCTCACAGCAGAGCTAGAGACTAATGACTGGCGTACAGAATTCTCCAATGCCAATGGTATCGATGATTGGACAGACATATTTCTTAATAAATTACTTAGACTATACAACAAACATTGTCCTAAAAAGGAACAGAATACGAATAAACGACTAGGTTGCCCATGGCTAACTAACAGCATACTAAGATCCATTGATAAGAAACATCAATATGAAAAGCAATATAGACAGGGCTTAATACACAAAGATATTATTAAACACTATGCATCAGTTCTCACCAAACTAATAAAAAAAAGCTAAACAATTGTACTACTCCAGCAGATTCACTGAAATAAGATGAGGATATAAAAAAAAACCTGGAAAACACTCTCAGATTCTAGACACCCACAAACTATAAAAACTAGGGATATTGTCCTAACTAAACCGAACGAAAGACCACTACAGCCTATTGATACAGTTAACAAGATAAATGACTTCTCAACCATAGAATCAAATCTGCTAGTAAAATCCCAGGTACCAACGCTTGAGCAAGTGATTACTTAGAGGGAATTTCCCAACCTCCTTCTATCTTGCACCTACTGAGCCCACTGAAGTCACCATGATTATCAAGTCACTTAAAAATAAATCAGGGAATCTGTCTCAAGTCCCACCATTATTGTACAAGCGAGCGACCCATGTCCTTCCGCATGCTATATCATTACTTTTTAACAAATCAATAGAAACTAGCACTTTCCCGACACTACTCAAGACAGCAAGGGTTACACCAATTCACAAAGGCGGTGACCCCTCAGATGTAAACAACTATAGGCCAATATAAAACTTACCGTTGCCATCCAAAATCTTCGAGAAACTCGTGCACAAGAGATTATATTCGTTTATCACAGAACAAAGCATACTCAACCCCTGCCAATTTGACTTCAGAAAAAATAAAAGCACAAATGATGCAATTGTAAAAATGCTAGATCTGCTTTACACAGCACTGGAAAATAAGGAATATCCATTAGGACTTTTTATTGACCTAAGGAAAGCTTTTGACACAGTAGACCACAGCATCCTACTCCACAAACTTGACCATTATGATATGAGAGACCATGCACTTGCATATTTCAATCCTATCTTACTAATAGGTATCAGTACGTCACCATTAAAGACACAACCTCATCAACACGACCACTTGATACTGGAGTGCCACAGGGAAGTGTCCTTGGTACCCTGCTCTTCCTCTTATACATTAATGATCTTCCCAACGTATCACAACACCTGAAACCAATTCTCTTTGCTGACGACACGACTTATGTCATCTGCCACCCAAATCTTGCCACACTAAAAATTTCTACTTAGAAGACAGCCAATAAACTTACACTTAACACTGACAAAACCTTCTATATCATGTTTGGTAACAGAGTAGGTGTTGCACAACTGAACATTAAGATCGACAACACTCTTATTGCTAAACATAATGAGGGCAAATTCCTGGGCCTACACCTCGACAGCAACCTGAAATTCAGCACCCATATCCAACACATAACAAAAAAAGTATCCAAAACGGTCGGGATCCTCTCCAAGATACATTACTACGTGCCACAATCAGCCTTTCTCACACTATACTATTCACTCATGTATCCCTACCTCACCTATGCTATTTGTGCTTGAGGATCAACAGCATCAACACACCTAAAGCCAATAATAACCCAACAAAAACCCACAGTAAGAATTATCATGCAATCCAATACTAGGCAACACCCCCCCCCACTCTTCAAAGATCTAAACTTACTCACTGTACAAAACATCCACACTTACTACTGTGCAACCTACATTTACAAAACCATAAATTCCAATATTAACCCTGAACTAAAAACACTTTCTTGATAGTTGTGACAGGACCCACAGGCACAACACCAGGCACAAAAATCTCTATGACATTCCCTGTGTCCGGCTAAACCTATACAAAAATTCAATGTACAGTGGACCCCCGGTTTACGTACTGCTCCAAACTCGAACAATTACTTACAATTATGTAACAATTACTTACAATTATGTAAGTGTATTTTTGTAAGTGCTTTTGTAAGTGTATTTTTGGGGGTCTAAAAGGACTAATCTAACTTACATTATTCCTTATGGGAACAAATTTGTTTGGTAACGGCACTTGAACAGCATTCTGGAACGAATTAATTACGTAAACCAGGGGTCCACTGTACATTAAAGGGCCTAAAATCTGGAACTTCCTGCCTGAAAACTCTAGAACTGCAGACACAACCATCAATTTCAATACTACCATTAAAAAACATCTAATCTCCCTGACGCACCCCACCGTCGGCTAACTACATGAAAACCATCTATGTATTCTCTTACTTGTATCATGCACACATAAAAAACAAACTAGACCTACTCTCGATATGTGATTCCCCCAATTTACACTTACACTCACCAAAATGACTGTAAACATAAAATTTTGAATAAAGCTATTGCCTGACAAATCTTAAACTAGTCATAAGTTTGCCTGAGATACTCCAATATAGGAGCTTTAATAGAAACTGTGTATCATGCCAAGACAAAACCATTCTCATTGCTAAATTTATAAACTGTATTGCAGTTACCTAGCTTCAATATCAATATGCTCCATAACCTGTATCATTATAGAGTTAGAATTATTATTAGTACAGTGGACCCCCGAGTAACGAACACCCCGGAAATCGTACAATTATGTAAGTATAATATTGTAAGTGCTTTTGTAAGTGTATTTTTTCGGGTCTGAAATGGACTAACCTACTTGACATTATTTCTTAAGGGAGTAAATTCGTTTGGTAATGGCACTTGAGCAGGCTTCTGGAATGAATTTTGTTCGTTACTCGGGGGTCCACTGTATGCCCAAAATGCCTAGCCATGCTAGGCTTGATAGTGGCCCTCTTTGTAATTAGTATTTTATAATATGTAAATCACACATTGTAACCAATATTTCATAATATGTAAACCCCACATTGTAATCTTTACAGAGAAATAAACATTTGTATTTGTATTTAATAGAAAAGGGGTTAAGCAAGGATAAAAAAAGCAGAACTATTTTAAAGAAGAAAAATAACCTTGATCCATGTAGTCTTTTATAGCCAGTGTTGCCTCTCAATTATCTACCAGGTTACACAAACTTACATACATACCCTCTTACCAGTATTAACCAGATCTTCCTTCAATGCATTACACATGCCATTCACATTCATTTGTTCAGTCCTTTGCTTTAAGATAACTACCAACTTTTCTTTCCAACTTCCTCTCAACTTTGAAAGGTATACTCTTCTATTTTGTAGTTTAAATTATGCAACACAATCGTGCCTTCAGACATTCCTATAGTTCTCTTTGATTGAAAAAATCCTATTTGCACAAGCAAATAATTTCAGTAATTACTCATACCCAATCCTGCACAAAATATGCAATTGTGATATGAATTTTATTTTCATTACACAAACAGTTTGGTCTGAGACCACTGTCATTTACACTTATTATATCATTGGCAGTATCTAGGCCAGCTCTAATATTTAGATAATACATCACAGTGATTAATCACAGCACTCTTACTCTCCAAGTATTTTCATTCTCATTTCTCTCATCACAGTATTCAAAGACATTAGATAAGAAAGACTGTTTGACATTGGAGAGAATAGGACAAGGGAGCATAGAGGGAAGTTATGAGTACAGTAAAAAGAAATAACCTTCGCCATTACAGATGGGACATTGCCTTGCTATGACAAATCAATACAGTAGGGCCCCACTTATATGGCAGGTTAGGTTTCAGGCTACTGCCGGAAAGCAGACTTCGCCGAAAAGCAGAACTCCATTTTTTCCATTTATAAAAGCATATAAATGCCAGATAACAAGTTTACACTAACATATATTAAGTTAGCAACTGAACTAGGCATTAAAAAGTAAAATACACACACAGTACACTCATTATTTACCTCAAAATATTTGTATTCTTAATGTAGGGCAAAAGGTGAGTAGTATTTGCTGTAAGAAGTCAGGTGTGGTAGCCCTCGGCCACCCCATCCACACATACACTACAATGCTTAAAGCTCCTAGAGTGATAAAAATGCATATCAGTACACTCATTACTTACCCTAAAATATTTGTAGTCTTAATGGTCTTAATGTAGGGCGATAGGTGAAAAGTATTTATTTGTAGAAAGTCGTGTGGGAGGTATGGCATCCTGCCTGGCCACTCCTACCTACTACGACATTAAGCGCCCTAGAGCAATAAAATGCATATACAGTGGACCCCCGCCTAACGAGCAAAATTTATTCCAGAAGCCTGCTCAAGTGCCATTACCGAACAAATTTACTTCCTTAAGAAATAATGTCACGTAGGTTAGTCTATTTCAGACCCCCAAAAATACACTTCCACAAGCACTTACAATATTATACTTACATACAGTGGACCCTCAGTATTCGAACACTCCAAAACTCACCCTTTTAGGTAAGTTTATTTTTTAAGTGCTTTTATAAGTGTATTTTTGGGGGTCTAAATGGACTCATCTAATTTACATCATTCCTTATGGGAATAAATTCATTTAGTAACAGCACTTGAACAGCATTCTGGAATGAGGGTGAGTTTTGGAGTGTTCGAATAGTGAGGGTCCACTGTAATTGTACGATTTCGGGTGCTCGTTAGGCGGGGGTCCACTGTACACTCATTACTTACCTTAAAATATTTGTAGTCTTAATGTAGGGTGAGAAGTGAGTAGCGAGATAAAAACGAATAAACAAGAGAGATAGATAGAGCCGCAGAGTACTTATTTAAACAAACTGACTAGTTATGGTTGATACATGTTCATACAAACACCTTATTGTGTACAAGTTGTCTCCACAGTGGTACAATAGAATAAATAAAGACCAACACTTCTATTCTCATGGCAAAAAAAATGGCTCTCTTTGCACTTCAGTTCATGATTGTAATTACAAAATCTTGATGTAAACTTGCAATGAAATAAAATATTATTATTATTATTAATTTTTAGAAGGAATGATGCTCTGACAAATTATTATTATTATTATTATTATTATTATTACAAATTATTATTACAAGTAATATACTCCGACATTTAATTCAAGCTTCCCAGAGCGATAAAATACATACATACAGTCCATTCATTAATTATCTTGAAATATTTGTAGTCTTAATGTAGGGTGAGAGGTGAGTTTTATTTGTAGGAAGTCAGGTTTGGGAAGTATGGGTAACCAGCCAGGGCCGCCTCCCCTTCCCTCCCCACCAACAAGTAATGTAAACAAACCAGGCGAACGCGTCTTGTTTTCGACACTTAACATTGTGTACAAGTTGTCTCCACATTGATACAATAGAATAAATAATAGAAACACTCCCATTCTCATGTAACACCATTTTTGAAGAAATGACGCCCTGAGTGAAGGCATATGAAAGGAATAATTTTCTAGTTACCCCCAGTAATATTATAGTGTAAACTTTATAAAATTGGGTTGTCTGAATGTGCGTGGATGTAGTGCGGATGATAAGAAAGAGATGATTGCTGATGTTATGAATGAAAAGAAGTTGGATGTCCTGGCCCTAAGCGAAACAAAGCTGAAGAGGGTAGGCGAGTTTCAGTGGGGAGAAATAAATGGGATTAAGTCAGGAGTGTCTGAGAGAGTTAGAGCTAAGGAAGGGGTAGCAATAATGTTGAAGGATCAGTTATGGAAGGAGAAGAGGAATATAAATGTGTAAATTCAAGGATTATGTGGATTAAAATAAGGGTCGGATGCGAAAAGTGGGTCATAATAAGCGTGTATGCACCTGGAGAAGAGGGAGTGTAGGGAGAGAGAGAGATTTTGGGAGATGTTAAGCGAATGTAAAGGAACTTTTAAACCAAGTGAGAGAGTAATTGTGGTAGGGGACCTAAATGCTAAAGTAGGTAGGTAAGTTTGGGGTGCCATGTGTAAATATAATGGAGCCCTTTGATTGAACTTTTGTATAGAAAGGACTATTAAATTAAACACCCACTTTTAGTTTTTTCACCTTAATCTCCTAAGTTTACTCATTTTTTTAATTTAATTTTTTTCTTTTGACAAGCTTACATTTAAAATACTGTACTTCAGATATATCTTACACTCAGTGAGAGCATACAGAGTGGCATAGAGAGGGTAGGAAAGATGGGAAGTCAGCCAGCATCTTTGAAAAGAAAAGAAAGAAGTGAATACGGAAAAGACACTTTAAAACATGAAGGAAATCAGAGGAGAAATCTGTGGAGACAAAGAACTTTGTCCATGGAAACAAAGAGGGAATGTATGAGAGTATAGTTATACCAACGTTCTTATATGCGTGTGAAACATGGGTGGTGAATGTTGCAACAAGGAGAAGGCTGGGAGGGAGTGGAGATATCATGTCTGAAGGCAATGTGTGGTGTGAATACATATAATGCAGAAAATTCGTAGTTTGAAAAATTAGGAGGAGGTGCGAGATTACCAAAACTATTATCCAGAGGGCTGAGGAGGGTTGTTGAGGTGGTTCGGACATGAGAAGGATGGAACAAATAGAATGACTTCGAGAGTGTATAAATCTGTAGTGGAGGGAAGACGAGGTAGGGGTTGGCCTAGGAAAGGTTGAGGGAGGGGACAAAGGAGGTTTTGTGTGCAAGGGCTTGGACTTTCAGCAAGCGAATAGAGACAAATAGATTTTAGGACTTGACATGCTGTTGGAGTGTGAGCAAGGTAACATTTATTGAAGGGATTCAGGGAGGTAGTAGGTTGGTAGACAGCAACCACCCAGGGAGGTATACCGTCCTGCCAGGTGACTGTGAAACAGAAACCTGAAACTGGTTTACATGATGGTAGGATTGCTGGTGTGTTTTTCTGTCTCATAAACACGCTGGATAACAGGTACATATATCTAGCTACTTCTACTTACACTTTAGGTCACACCCCACACAGGCATGCACATGCATATATATACATACACACATCTAGGTTTTTCTTCTTTTTCTTGATAGCTCTTGTTCTTTTTATTTTCTCTATTGTCCATGGGGGGGAAAAAGGAAAAAAAACTTTCCCCCCTAAGCCATTCTGTCGTTTGAGGGGGCTAAAAAGCGGGGGCAATGGGCCAAAAAAACCCCCTTTTCCTGTACACATTTACTAAAAAAAAAAAGAAAAACTTTTAAAACTGGGTTGTTTGAATGTGCTGGGTGTAATGCGGGGAAAAAAAAAAAGAGATTGCTGATGTTATGAATGA
>WNWK01052890.1:0-12037 GCA_009830355.1 Cherax destructor
CTTCACCTCCCCCTCAGTTGTGTGTATGCCCTCCAGCACTTGATACATCCCTTGTTGGTGACGCACCCCCTCCTGTCTACCCAACTGCCTTCCTGCCTCCACTGTGAATACTTCCTTAAACCTTGAGTTGAGCTCCTCACATACCTCTTGATGATTACTTGTGAGTTCCCCATCCTCGCTCCTCAGCCTTATCACCTGGTCCTTGACTGTTGTCTTCCTTCTGATGTGACTGTACATAAGTTTCGGGTCAGACTTGACTTTCGATGCTATGTCATTTTCGTACTGTTTCTGGGCCTCCCTACGTACCTGTGCATACTCGTTTCTAGCTCTTCGACTAATCTCTTTGTTTACTTGGGTTCTATGCCTTCTGTACCTTTTCCATTCTCTGACACTCTGAGCCTTCGCCTCCCTGCACCTTTGGGTAAACCAGGGGCTCTTTCTGGTCTTCCCATTTAATCTTTTCCGTTTGGGTATAAACCGTTCCTCTGCCTCCTTGCACTTTGCCGCTACGTATTCCATCATTTCATTTACTGACTGTAAGTGAATGTTTTCAAGCATGTGCGCATGCACCTCCACTAATAGGCGTTCCCATATACGTGTATTAATCAGCACATACATTATGCTACACAGTGTCATAATGACTGTATAAGTCACTTGGATTATGGGGTCTGAGTCTTACTATGTGTTATGTGGCTAAGTCTAAACTTTTCAAATGTGGCTTTGAACTGCATGTACATTATAAGAAAATAACTCTATATATTCCCTATTTGCCGACATATAAGGCACCCTTTTCTTCCAATAAAGTTCCAGACAATCACTCTGCGCCTTATAAGGAACAAGGGTGAGCTTAGGGTTACCGGTCAGCTGTGGTATCAGTAAACAGCCTCCATCACCATCCCTTCTATACAAAACAGTTTCACGGATTACTTTGGAGTGATCAGTGATTGTTATAAATTATAATTTACATATTACCGGTACGTAATATGTAAATAATTGTAGAGTAGCCGTCTGTTAACAACAGGTAGCCATGTTTGTTTTGGTTGTTATGGTGGTGGAAAAGACAAGATCCCACCTTCTCCAGCTATACATAAACAACCAGTCTCTGGTTCATGATCATTTTGAAGCAAGTACTGCATTTTTTTTTTTAAATTCCAGAATTTGCGTGCCAAAATTGAGGTTCGCCATGCCGGAAAATACGGTGTTCTATTTTCATGTAAATTTCCAGATATACCAATTTCTTGTATATTGTGTGCATTTGAAGAGCAGAAGTGGAGTCACAGATCACTCATCTTCCTATGGGTTCAAGTCATTGCCAGCTTCAGCCCAGTCAGCTCTGTTAGTGTTGGGATGAAGCAGTTATTGACGTGATGCTGCTAGTCTTAATGCACTTCTTGTTTTTAATATAAGATAAGATTTCTTCGGATTTTTAACCCCGGAGGGTTAGCCACCCATGATAACCCAAGAAAGTCAGTGCGTCATCGAGGACTGTCTGTCTTATTTCCATTGGGGTCCTTAATCTTGTCCCCCAGGATGCGACCCACACCAGTCGACTAACAACCCAGGTACCTATTTTGCTGCTAGGTGAACATGACAACAGGTGTAAGGAAACACGTCGAAATGTTTCCACCCGCCGGGAATCGAACCCGGGCCCTCCGTGTGTGAAGCGAGAGCTCTAGCCACCAGACCACACTTGTAGGACGCTGCACTGAAGTCAAACAGAGCTAACTTCTGTAGCTCATATATAGAGAATATAGCAGACACAAACACTCAAGATTTACACAATCTTGTAAAAAAAAAAAAAATCCAATCCTGACTCAGCCTGAATTACACTAGCCATCTCATACAAACCAAGGGACCAACAATTATCGGCTTCTTCCCCTCCTTCCCTCCCACAATCTAACCCTCCTTCTCTCCCTCTCCCACATCTCCCCTGCGGGTCTTCCCAATCTAGCCTGAAATGTTGTGGAGTGGCGACGAACGCCCCGCCAACTTCCCGTGCATGTCAGCGAATTTAGAGCTTGCTTCGTAAACCCCGCAAAATACGTTTGGCTTGAGGAAGGGACGCGAGTAAATTTGTTGTGGTGACAGATGGTTGAGGTCAGTGTGAGGCAGCAGAGACCTGCCTGAAGCGCCGTTGTCGTCGGCGGCTGCTGCACCTGCTGCTGCTGCTACTGCTGCTGCTGCTGCTGCTGCTGCTGCTGCTGCTGCTGCTGCTGCTCTCAGTATATCACCACTTTTTTGTCTACGATAATCACGGGCTTAGTGGAAATTTGGTCTAAAATTTTAGTCTATAAAACATTTGTAAATTATCTTTTATAAAATACGATTGCATAATCACACACACTTTTTTGGGTTATCCTAGAAAATTTGGACTATGTATAATAATTGTTCTTATTTGTACCTGTGCCTAAAATAATTTTCTTATTACCACCTAACAAACCTACACACACACACACACACACACGCACAAACACACACACACACGGACGAGGACCAGGCAGAACTACAAAGGGATCTGGACAGGCTGCAGGACTGGTCCAGTAATTGGCTCCTGGAGTTCAACCCCATCAAATGCAAAGTCATGAAGATTGGGGAAGGGCAAAGAAGACCATAGACAGAGTACAGTCTAGGGGGTCTAGAGACTACAAACCTCAATCTAGGAAAAAGATCTTGGGGTGAGTATAACATCAGGCACATCTCCTGAGGCGCACATCAACCAAATAACTGCTGCAGCATATGGGCGCCTAGCAAACCTAAGAACAGCATTCCTACATCTTAATAAGGAATCGTTCAGGACCCTGTACACTGTGTACGTTAGGCCCATATTGGAGTATGCAGGACCAGTTTGGAACCCACACCTAGCCAAGCACGTAAAGAAACTAGAGAAAGTGCAAAGGTTTGCAACAAGACTAGTTCCGAAGCTAAGGGGTATGTCCTACGAGGAGAGGTTAAGGGAAATCGACCTGACGACACTGGAGGACAGGAGAGATAGGGGGGACATGATAACGACATATAAAATACTGAGAGGAATTGACAAGGTGGACAGAGACAGAATGTTCCAGAGATGGGACACAGCAACAAGGGGACACAGTTGGAAGTTGAAGACTCAGATGAATCATAGGGATGTTAGGAAGTATTTCTTCAGTCACAGAGTGGTCGGGAAGTGGAATAGTTTGGGAAGCGATGTAGTGGAGGCAGATTCCATTCATAGCTTTAAGAAGAGGTATGATAAAGCTCATGGCGCAGGGAGAGTGACCCAATAGCGGCCAGTGAAGAGGCGGGGCCAGGAGCTGTGACTCGAAACCTGCAACCACAACTAGGTGAGAACATACACATATTTGTATATATCTTAGTATTATTGTAAATTGTTGACATTGTACCAGATGGTACTTGAGAGCCATTAAGACATATGTGCCGTCAGCACAATAATATTGTATATGAGAGAAGTGTAGGAGCTGACCTCCTAATTACCATCTTAATTAGTATCCTGATTATATTTAAATTTATTTACCTTGATACCCTAGACATTTTAACTTTGTTAATAAACTTATTAAATCTAATTCTTTGGTTAGTATCCTCTCAGTTGAAATCCTATGATACTATTGAAATATGTCGGATAACTGGACCAGGATACTGACTACTTGTTGCAAAAACCCAGTAACAGGCTGAATGCTAGAGGGGCATTCCTTTCTAGTGTTCACTGGAGATGTCTATTTCTAATAGATTTCGCGTCTTTTGTAACAAGAGCAAAGAAGATCAATAGAACAACTGCTGCAACAAACACGTATCTGGCAAATCTAAGACTACCTTCCAGAAACCTAAGCAAGGAGCCATTCACAACACTGCATTAGAGTCTGCAGCACCAGTATGAACCCCACTCCAGACCAAGCATATCAAGAAAATGAAAAAAAAATGCAGAGGTTTGCAACGAGACTTGTCCTGAAGTTAAGGGGTAAGTGTACGAGGAGATATGAAAGGAACCAAACCTGATGACATTAGAACTAAGAGTGATATGATAACAGCGTTCAGAATATTGAGAGGGTCGACAGGGACAGATTTTTTCGAGAGGAAGGAAAGAGGAACACAAGGGCACAGCTGGAAGAGGAAAACACTGATGAGTTATAGGGATGGTAGTAAATGTTTCTCATTCATCCTTACAGTAGTCAGAATGTAAAGTGACCTGAACCGTGGAGAGAGCGAACCTGTGAAGCCACCTGAGTCAAAGGCACCAAGCGTGTCTGAGAATTGGCAGTTGAGAAAATCTGAGCTATAGTTTACCTGGAGTTTACCTGGAGAGAGTTCCGGGGGTCAACGCCCCCGCGGCCCGGTCTGTGACCAGGCTTCATGGTGAATCAGAGCCTGATCAACCAGGCTGTTACTGCTGGCCGTACGCAGTCCGACGTACGAACCACAGCCCGGCTGGTCAGGCACGAACTTTGGAAAGAGTAGATCCTTTCTGACTAAAGACTGGCCTTCCCTGATCTAGACATTTAGCGATCCATCTAGACGTTTAAAGTTTCAATCTATCTCAGCTAGAGGCATTTCCTCTACATACAATAGCTAGTCTAGTGTATCTTAGGGTGACTTAACCTAATCTAGATTATGTTATGTGAGGATTCAGGAATATTTGCATTATTCATAAGTAAACCACTTCTGAATCTTATAATAGTGTTCTAGCTATGATTCTCCATGACTAACGCATTTTTTAAAATAAAATACTTGTACTATTTGAAGGGGAGAAATTCTGTCTCTTCCTTAAACAAAAAAAAAATCAGCGTGAATTCGTATAACAAATAAAACGACTTAAATGGTTTTATTGTATTTAAAAAAAAATCTAAACAGCATTATTTTTTTCGTTAAATATACTTTAATATTTGTCGTAGTTTCCAAAGCGCTCAGCTGATTGTCAGTGGGAAGTGATTAATATCAAACTCAAATTTTCGTTGTATAGAAATGAGAATATGCAAAAGGAAATAAGACACAAGTTGCAGAACAAGCTTTGTATAGCTTTATTAAGCCTTGACAAAGCTTTCACACAGAGAGAAAAGTTTTCCAATGAAAGCTTATTATGCGGCTTGAGTCTTTGTCTTCATACATGTCGCCAATACGCAGTTTCATCCAAGAGTACGTGAAGAAACATCTGGAGCAATGTAACCTATTGAATATAAATATTCTTTCTTGTGGAAAACATGTCAGCCAGAGATAAGAAGACGGACTCAGCTGATGTTTATACAAACGCAAAAACCTGACCTGCAATATTACACACCTGCCTTGCTAGTACACCTTCATGTTCCCTCTGTTAAAACTTCTACTGGTGTGCTGCTGCTGCTGCTGCTGCTGCTGCTGCTGCTGCTGTTGCTGCTGCTGCTGCTGGCGTTACCATCACCTGAGAGGAGAGTGAGAGGCGAAATATGAGAGACGGACAAATAACTCTTGTGTTGACGATGGTGACAGTGAGATGACGACCTGGTCAGTCACCTCCACTTGTGTTGACGATGGTGACAGTGAGATGACGACCTGGTCAGTCACCTCCACTTGTGTTGGTCAACCCCTGTATAAATTATTTAAAAAAAACCTACAAGTTGATAAATGAGACACTTGTGAAATATTGGGTTATCTTTATTTTGGAAACGTTTCGCCCGCCAGTGGCTTCTTCACACCACTGGACTGAAGTAATCCATTTATCAACTTGTCCGTTTTTTAAACTATTTATACAAATTCTGTCAGACAGCAATATCTTGGAATCTTGATGAAGGGAAATCTTCAAAGCTTGTCTAACCTATTGACATGATCTACTTCCACTAGTGGGGTTTTCCACGTCTGTCTTCGTCTACTACTGTTTCACGTCATCCAAATATCAACATCTCACAGGGACAATGGAAACGAGACGTCATTTCAAAATTCGCCATCAAGAAGTACATATCAGCAGGCAGTCTAACATAGAACGCCAGCACAACGTCAGGGATTAAATAATACAAAGGAACTTCCTACACAATTTTTTTTAGCTTCACTTCAGTACCTGTCTTCTCACCAACCCATTGGGGTGAGGTGTAACCTAACCTATATATTCTTGCTCTCATTTCATTTATGTATTTGCTAAAGAGGATCCCAGAAGGAGATCGAAATATACAAACCAACTAATCTTCTGTGTTTGTCTCAGCTATAAGCGCTTGGAATTTCAATCTATTTTTCACATAGTGGTTCTTGCATAATATATATATATATATATATATATATATATATATATATATATATACCGAATAGGTAAAACTTGCGATTTTGACTTAAATAGCAACGCTCTTCTTGCCGAATAAGGCAATCGAAAATTTTTGTATGCAATTATTTAGTAAAAATCATTCTGAAAATAACGAAAAAAATATATTTCATTGTTTGTTTATTAT
This sequence comes from Cherax destructor, assembly GCA_009830355.1. Lineage (NCBI taxonomy): Eukaryota > Metazoa > Arthropoda > Malacostraca > Decapoda > Parastacidae > Cherax > Cherax destructor. Next base: position 6,402 of record WNWK01052890.1, read on the forward strand.
TAAATTATTGTAAACTTATCTAAAATATATTTAGTTGGATTAGGCTAAATTAAATTGCGCTTGTTATAATAAGGTTAGGTAAGTTTTCTAAAGTTCTTTTGGTACAAAATTATTAATTTTTACATTAACATCTTTAAACGTATTAGAGAAAATATCTTTAAACGTATATGAAATTTTTTTAGAAATGACTTAATTTTAAATGAGTTCTTGCTAATTGGCCAGTTTTACCTATTGGACACAATATATGAGAGAGAGAGAGAGAGAGAGAGAGAGAGAGAGAGAGAGAGAGAGAGAGAGAGAGAGAGAGAGAGAGAGAGAGAGAGAGAGAGAGAGAGAGAGAGAGAGAGAGACAGAGAGACAGAGAGACAGAGACAGAGAGAAAGAGAGAGAGGAAGAGAGAAAGTACCCACAGCCTTATATAATAAAATAAAACTGCTTCAAGAAAAGTCTTGATACTTCTTTTCGAAATTGTTTGAACATTTTCCTTTCTTCCATCCAAGTGTTAATGTATAAATATTTGCAGTGTTAGACAGGTGTGGATTTCAGTTCCTGGTCCACTTAAGGGGCCTTTTGAGGTTGTTAAGTTGTAGGTTCTGCACTTCTTGAGTGTGCTTAGCTAAAGCTCGAAAGCCTGCAAGATGTTTTAACCAGTTTCAGGCCCTTCTGGGTGTATTGAGCTGTAATCCCGAGATATTTCCATTACAAACTAACGTTGTACCCAGAGCTGTCCATTTTGCGTTCTTTTGTTAAGGTAGATTGTGTTGGGGTTAGTGGGATATGGAAGGGGGAAATTCTTACCTTGAATCGTGTGGCAACAGAAATACATCTGGTTTTTCTTCAGTCTTTGACTGGGTTCATCTCTAGCTCCTGGTTCTCTTCAGGGTGTTGAGCTTCAGGATCTCTTGAGATGGTTAAACTATAGCTCATAGACCTTATGAAGAAGTTGAGGTGCAGCTTTTCTGTGTTTTGAGGGTCTGAAAGTTCAAGTTGTTTATCCACAAGGATCGTGTAGTGCCTGGGGTACGGGAAGCATTCATGTTTGATTCATGGGAAAGATAAGCCCAATTGTAACAAAAAAGGCACAATACCGTCACTGGAACAATGCACACACAACCCGCACATAGAAGAGAGGAGCTTACGACGACGTTTCGGTCCGACTTGGACCATTTACAAAGTCCAAGTCGGACCGAAACGTCGTCGTAAGCTCCTCTCTTCTATCTGCGGGTTGTGTGTATAAGCCCAATTCTTTGAAGGGCATCACGGCAACTCCTTGAAGGTTCAACTGTTATATGTTTTGCATGGGTTGAGATACAGAGGGCTGGGGCTGTGTGTTATGGGGCTATAGGACCCAACATGTATTTATGTATCTAAGTAGCAGTTACTCACTTTGGAATACCTAATTATATTGAACAGCTGGGGGGGGGGCACAACTGCTTTAATTCTGTCATAAGAGCAGATCATTCTTATGGGAAAAAAGTCCAGTTGAGCCAAGCCTGTTTTTTTAATATAAATAAGTTGTATTATAAACACTCTAGAACACGTAGTGAGAACCGAACCATCGAAGTAAAAAGGGAAAACGACATAACACTGTGGCAGTCAGAGGGGATACATTTTTAGGATCTCGTAGCGACTGAAGCAAGTCTAATATCATTCATTGCAATATCCGACTAAGTTCACCTCTAATTTAATATGTGATGTGTTTCAGGGTCTGCTGGGATGTGTAACATTGATCCAGTCACAGCGTACTGTGTGAACTGTCCTACTGCGTCAATATTTTCAGCGTTAGAATGGGTTGAGTACCGGTTCCTGGCCCATTAATCCGTAAGACATGAATACATCCACTCATAGAACTGACAGTATTAGAACACATACCAAACCACTGCTGGAACAAGCATGTCAGTGTTCCATTCTCTGTATCATGCTGGCCTGATGAGGTTCCTTGGTGTTCCCGTACACCATAGGAACGTTATCATGGAACCCACTGTGGACACAACATCTCCCCAGAAGATATCAGAAACACTGCTGGGACAAGTGTAGAAGTCTTCAAGAGAAGACTGTGATGGATATGTGGGGCGGCAGGCTTCCAGCAGCAACAGCCTGATTGTCCAGGCTAGCACCGGACGAGCCTGGCCCATGGCCGGGCTTCGGGAGTAGAAAGACTCTCGAAACTCATCAAAGGTATATCAAAGGTACAATGGGGTTTCTTTTACAAATGTACTTTACACTAATATGGCTTTGGAATGGTGTGAGATTTCTTTATAAAAATAAGCCTGACGGCTAACCTGTCCGCCTTCAAACCTGCAGACCTACCTGCCTGTCTTCTAACCTGCAGACCTGCCCGCCTGTCTTCAAGCCTGCAGACCTGCCCGCCTGTCTTCAAACCTGCAGACCTACCTGCCTGTTTTTCAGCCTGCCTTCCCGCCTGCCTTTCTTTCAGCCTGCCTTCTCTTCTACTGGAGTGCCTTCCTGCCCGCCTTCCTACCCAGAAGATTCAGATATAACCAACCATAACATCTATATATTTATGGAGTATTTTCAAGTATTTTTTAAACTTACACATAGTTGATCTTGCGTGAGAGTTAAGCCCTTATTGTGGTCTGTGATCAGAACTACCAGGTCTGTTATTTTAACTACCAGATCTGTGGTCTTAACTACCAGGTCTGTGGTCTTTACCAGGTCTGTGGTCTTAATGGTCAGGTCTGTGTTCTTAACTACCAGGTCTGTGGTCTTAGTGGTCAGGTCTGTGGGCTTAACTACCAGGTCTGTGGTTTTAACTACCAGTTCTGTTATTTTAACTACCAGGTCTGTGGTCTTTACCAGGTCTGTGGGCTTAACTACCAGGTCTGTGGTCTTTACCAGGTCTGTGGGCTTAACTACCAGGTCTGTGGTCTTAACTACCAGGTATGTGGTCTTAACTACCAGGTCTGCGGTCTTAACAACCAGGTCTGTGGTTTTAACTACCAGGACTCAGGTGGTTTTGACGAGATGTGTGCTCCATCTCCCGGTAACAAAGTCTATTCTCCTAGACATTTGTTGTTGCCAGAATTAGACCATTGCGTGGGCTCTTATTGCTGATTTAATATCTGGCAACACTAGTAACGCCGCGTTTTTCACCGCAGTTACGACCAATAATAATCGGAAATCGATCAGCTGATATCACAAACAACGTGTTCATTTCGGGGAAGCGACTGATGTGCACACAAGCGCACATGTGAGCGCATACACGCGCATACACACACACACGTCCATACACACACACACACACACACATACATACCAAAAATGCTGTACGATGACATCAGAAGGAAGACAAGGTAATGAAACTAAAGATGGAAGGAGGTGAGCTCACAAATAATGACTAGGAAGTCTGCTAAGACACTAGCCAAAGACTTCAGGAGACTGTCTCGTAGGAGACAAGGACACTACCAGTGTCCCTGGTAATATACACAGACTTCGCAAAAGCCTTTGACAAGTGCGATCATGACGTAATAGCGCACATATACGTGCTAAAGGAATAACTGGCAAAGTAGGCCTATGGATCTTCAACTTTCTAACCAATCGAACACAAAGAGTAGTGGTAAACAGAGTTAAATCAGAAGCTGCCATAGTGAAGAGCTCTGTTCCACAAGGCACAGTACTCGCCCCCATCCTGTTCCTCATCCTCATATCAGACATAGACAGAGATGTAATCCACAGCACCGTGTCATCCTCTGCAGACGATAGTAGGATCTGCATGAGAGTGTCATCTATTGAGGACACAGTTAACCTCCAAGAAGATATAAACCAAGTTTTCCAATGGGCAACAGAAAACAATAAGATGTTCAATGAAGACAAATTCCAACTACTCCGTTATGGAAAACTGGAGGAGATAATAATTATAACTGAGTATACTTCAAACTCTGATCATACAATAGAGCGGAAAAATAATGTGAAGGACCTGGGAGTGGTAATGTCTGAGGATCTCACTTTCAAGGACCACAACAGTGCCGCGATCACAACTGCAGCGAAAATGATGGGATGGATAATGAGAACGTTCAAATCAAGAGATGCCAAGTCAGTGATGATCCTTTTCAAATCACTTGTTCTCTCTAGGCTGGAATACTTTTCTACATTAATATCCCCATTCAAAGCACGTGAAATTGCAGATCTAGAGAGTGTACAGAGAACCTTTACTGCATATATAAATTCCATCAAACACCTCAACTACTGGGAACGCTTGAAAGCACTTTACTTGTACTCGCTGGAACGCAGGCGAGAGAGATATACCATAATCTACACTTAGAAAATCCTAGAGGAAATGGTCCTGAATCTACGCACAGAAATCACTCTCTACGAAAGTAAATGACTGGGCAGGCGATGCAGTGGTCGGAGAAGTGGCAGATGCAGTTTAATATAGATAAATGCAAAGTTCTAAACATTGGACAAGAAAATAACCATGCCACATATAAACTAAATAATGTAGATCTTAATATTACTGATTGCGAAAAAGAATTTAGGAGTTCTGGTTAGCAGTAATCTAAAACCAAGACAACAGTGCATAAGTGTTCGCAATAAAACGAACAGAATCCTTGGCTTCATATCAAGAAGCATAAATAATAGGAGTCCTCAGGTTGTTCTTCAACTCTATATATCCTTGGTTAGGCCTCATCTAGATTATGCTGCACAGTTTTGGTCACCGTATCACAGAATGTATATAAATGCTCTGGAAAACGTACAAAGGATGATGACAAAGTTGATCCCATGTATCAGAAATCTTGTAATAATATTGGTAGAATTACCGACAATATGTTAAGTAAAAGGACACAAATGCAACTAATGTGACATTTTATTGTGGCAACGTTTCGCTCTCCAGGAGCTTTCTCAAGCCGTTACAAGCGTTACATGGACACAGTGGGCTATTATAAAGCTCCTGGAGAGCGAAACGTTGCCACAATAAAATGTCACATTAGTTGCATTTGTGTCCTTTTACTTAACATCAGAAATCTTCCCTATGAGGATAGACTGAGGGCCCTGAATCTGCACTCTCTAGAAAGGCGTAGAATTAGGGAAGATATGATTGAGGTGTATAGATAGAAAACAGGAATGAATAAGGGAACATAAATAGCATGCTAAAAATATCTAGCCAAGACAGGACTCGTAGCAATGGTTTTAAGTTGGAAAAATTCAGATTCAGGAAGGATATAGGAAAGCACTGGTTTGGTAATAGAGTTGTGGATGAGTGGAACAAACTCCCGAGTACCGTCATAGAAGCTAAGGTTAGATAAATACATGAGTGGGTGTGGGTGGATGAGTTAACCTGACTAGCTTGTGCTAATAGGTCTGATGCCATAAGAACATAAGAAAAAGGAACACGCAGCAGGCCTCTGGCCATGCGGGGCGGGTCCAAGTCTCCCACCCCCCAAGCCAATGCCCCCCCCAGCCAGGTCAGGTTACTTTCCCTTTAAGAACATAAGAACATAAGAAAGGAGGAAACTGCGCAGGCCTGTTGGCCCAAAAGGCAGGCCCTTTCCCAAATCCACCCCCCTCAGGAAAATTGCCCCTAATTTTCAATTCCCCCAAGAAATAAGCTTTGAAGATTCTATTAACTCAAATCGGTCCCACTCAAAACCAACCCCCTCACTCTGAAATTTTTCCAA
>WNWK01052891.1:0-12037 GCA_009830355.1 Cherax destructor
AAACGTTTCCTCATGATGAATGTAATAGTAAATGGTAATGTGTAGGTTTCTTTAGGGTAGATGGGATTGTAGGGGGGTCAAGTTTTTATGGATTTCCATTGTGTTATTAAATACATAACGTGTTTGTGCTTTTTGGCAGTAAGTAACGATTTGAGGTGCCTAAATATGTAAGTTATATATTGTTAATGCTTATTGTCAGAACGTTGCATTGTATGTTTTTCCATAGTTTGCGGATGTTTGTACGTCGGGTTTTTGTTTTTGCATAACCATATTTGATATAAGGTGCCATATTGATGTGTTTTGTGTATTTCGTTTACATTAAATATTATATAAAAATGCTCATGATTGTTATGGGAATAGGCACATTTAATGTGCAGATTTCTTTAGGGTAGGTGAGGGTGTAGGGGGTATTTTTATAATTATCGATTATGATGTTAAATAAATTACGTGTTGTTCTTACTGGCAGTTAGAATTGTTCATGATGCCAATGATATGTATTTTTATATTGTCTTGTGCTTTATTGTACTCACCTAATTGTACTCACCTAATTGTGGTTGCAGGGGTCGAGACTCAGCTCCTGGCCCCGCCTCTTCGCTGTCTGCTACTGGGTCTCTGCTCTCCCTGCTCCATGAGCTTTATCATACCTTGTCTTAAAACTGTGTATGGTTCCTGCCTCCACTATATCATTCTCTAGTCCATTCCACTTCCTGACTACTCTGTGGCTGAAGAAATGTTTCCTGACATCCCTTTGACTCATCTGAGTCTTCAGCTTCCAGTTGTGTCCCCTTGTTTCTGTGTTCCCTCTCTGAAACAACCTGTCACTATCTACCTTGTCAATTCCCCGCAGTATTTTGTATGTCGTTATCATGTCTCCTCTGACCCTTCTTTCCTCCAGTGTTGTTAGTCCTATTTCCCTCAGCCTTTCTTCATAAGACAGACCCCTGAGTTGTGGAACTAACCTTGTCGCAAACCTTTGCACTTTCTCTAGTTTCTTGTCAGTATGTTGCATTGTATTTGGGTTTCATTGTATTCTTTTTTTTTTTTTACTTGGAATTTTGAAGCCGAGATTCATGTGTGTTTATACACATGGGTGTTTGGTTGTATTATTGTAATATCCTGTACAGGTTATAAGGTCATATTGATTTGTGTTTATGTATAATGTCTTTTAAATAAAATATAAAAAAAAAAAAATTTATTAAAAAGACCCAATACCTCTATAATAAGCATTGGCCTAAAAAACTAAACAAATCACAGCTAAAAGGTGAGGAGGAGGTGTTGATTCACCGGGAAATCTCCCGGCCCGGGTCTTTACCAGATGGCGACCGGCCCGGCCTCCCTGGCGTGGGAGAGCAGAGACCTAAGTCTCCTATGGGAGGGGGTACCCCTCAGCGGTGGGACCAACTGGTCCCAGGCCTAGCCATATTCGCCCACAAGCACGTAGGTAGATAGTTGCTAGGCCCCTCTGGTCTGCCACCTTCCCCGCCCCAAGGAGGCTGAAGGGAAGGGCAGGCTTGTGAGCCGCAGATGGTAGCAAGCTCCAGCCTTGGCACCTACCCTACCCTAGAAGGGCTGGGCATGGTGAGCGACCACAGCTAAAGGAGGAGGAGGTGTTGATTCAGAAATCTCCCGGCCCGGGTCTTTACCAGATGGCGACCCGGCTCCAGCTCCCTGGCGTGGGAGTAGCAGAGACCGAAGTCTCCCATGGGAGGGGGTACCCTCAGCAGTGGGGCCAACTGGTCCCATGCCTAGCCATATTCGCCCACAAGCACGAGGCAGGTAGATAGATAGTTGCTAGGCCTCTCTGGTCTGCCACCTTCCCCGCCCCAAGGAGGCTGACGGGAAGGACAGGCTTGCGAGCCGCAGATGGTAGCAAGCTCCAGCCTTGGCACCTACCCTGCCCTAGAAGGGCTGGGCATGGTGAGCGACCCACAGCTAAAAGACTAAAGAGCCCCTGGCTAATGCCCAGCATACTCAAATCTATTAATATAAAACACCTATGTAATAATAATAATAATAATAATAATAATAATAATAATAATAATAATAATAATAATAATAATAATAATAATAATAATAATAAAAATAATAATAATAATAATAATACTTTATTTAGACATTGTAAAAAGATACATTGTTGGGTTTACATGATACATAGGTATAAAAGAGATGTACATGCCAAAAGTCCCTAATATGCTGCGCATTGCGGGCATTCTTAGGACTACTTAGACTACATGGTAAAAAATTATGGTTGATAATGTATATAATAAGTATAATTGTGTATATGAAAAACAGTACAGAATGGGTCAAATAACAAGAGAACTAACAAAACGTTACTCATCAAACCTAATGAGCCTGATAAGGTCAAAAAAATTGTGCTATGAGAACAGATTACATACCTTAAAATGTGAAAAATAATAGTATTTTCCAAAAGTTATATTAAATATACTTTCTAATATGAATAGATATCATTAATGTGTTGCTGTTGCTTAACATTAACAGAAGAGAACCAACGAATTCACACGCAAGCGCCAGATGCCTGGTCAAGTGGGCAGAGGTGGAGGCTGGGCAGAGAGCAGTGGTCGCGTGGGTGTAGCCATAAAGGCGGGAATTCTGGCTCAGTATGGAGCCAGTTATTTGGCGAATTCGCTGGCCAAATATGGTTGTTGGCTTCCCTTCGCAATAGGAAGTGTCGTAATCGTCTTCAATTGTATACTGAGGGACATTAAGTCCAGGGTGATAAATTGAGAAATAGCGAGTGACGCCAGTAGGCCTAGCCATGATAACTATGGCTCAGGTGACGTGATTATTTGACTTGGTACAGTCGAAACCCTGATTCTGGGTGACTTTCGTAAAGGGAATGATGTGAAATAATTACCAGCGAACTTGGCAGGATGTTAAAGTCCAGTGAATCAAGTTTATAAAGAATTGGAGGGGAAATAATGGTAACGGGGTCGCCAAGTGAAAGGGACGCCACCCCGGGGCCGCCATGTTGGGTACATTGGAATGATAACGGGTTATCATTTTCATCTCGACACATCCACGTCGAAATTTAAGGAAGTGAACATTAATGAGGGTAAAACAGTGAATCATTAAATTGTCGTGTGAATTAAAGAAGATTTGGTGATGTTAATGTCACGAGAGAGAATGTGTGTAATGGTTCTAAGCAACATTCTCATAACGATCATATGTTGACCTCCCGATTCTGTCCCGAGAATCGTAGAGGTGTCAGGAAGTCAATACTTCTATATCGGGACCACAATTCTACCACCATCGTCTTTGCTGGAGTATAATCGCTACTGTGCAAAGACCACGAGACTGACGCGAGGGAACACCAACAAAGCAGATGACTCCCTCATCTACAGCTAAGTATACTTGCTTTTTGTAGCAGTCTGTTATCGGCCGATAGGATTGTTATAATAGGTATATGTACCTTAGCTATGTCAACGATCTACAATGGACATGCATGATGCTGTTAATGGGTGAGTGATGGTCATGTTAACTTAATTGTGTGTTCTCTCCTCTTCTTTCTACTCTAAATCAGTCAAATCCTCTATACAGTCCACAAACCTTATTGTATCATACGTATTAGTGCGAACCTATATTAATATATAAAAACTGGTCCAGAGTGGAGTGGGACTAATGTGAGAATATCGAAGGGACCCCTTTGAACGTGACCAGGAGTGGGTCAAATTTCCTCACAACTCGCGGGAGTGACTGCGGTAAAATTATATTAGACGGTCACCCTCCCGTTGAAATTAATAATAATAATAATAATAATAATAATAATAATTTTTATTTCAATGCATGTTACAAGTGTACAATGTTATTGGTAGTTACAAATATAATACAATGTTTGTAAGTGGCGGTGAAGCCCATACAGGTAGTCTCACAATTCCCCACATCTGCCCGTTGGTCCTTCCTGAACCAGATGTGATTAGTGAATTAATCATCGTTGAATTAATTATTTAATAATTAAGTGACTGATTGTAGAAGTAGAGTATAGAGTACACAGATTAATTAATTGTGTAGTGGATTGTAATTAATCCAATTAATTGCTAGCACAGGCGTGGCTACGATTTGTGCAAGAGTAAGGTGAGAATCACCTTTATAAATGATTTATTTAATTTGTACCTCAGCGGTTATTGATCCTATAACCATTGCTGAATCTGATGGAGTTGATGATGCTGATACAGATACACGATACAGATACAGGATTCTTCGCGCTGCCGCCGTCGAGAGAGGTCGTCGTCTGCGCTCCTGCTCTGAACACTGATTCCCAAGCTGTTTTTGGGTTATCCTGAGTAATTCTTGACCAGAGCTGAGAGGAAAACTTGCTTGCTGTCACTACGAGCACCATCCCTTCAAGAGCCCATCCTTCAAGAGCACCATCCTAAGGCACCATCCCTTCAAGAGGGTAAGGCGGTGATAAGCTTGCTTGTTCCCCCCTCTCCTCCCCTCCCCCATCCTCCCATCCTCCCCCATCCTCACCCCACCTGAACATTTACACTGGCCAACACACACACACTTTTTACACTGCTATCCTTCTGACTTTCCTATCTTCTTCTTTTTCGGCAACTTCTGCCTTTGAGAGTTAACACAAGACATTGTGATCATCCGTAGCCCGTGAGGTTTTTTAAAATCCAGTCGATCTTTGTCTTGGGCCCTGTCCCCTCACTGCTCGAGGGTAGGCTGTCCCCCTCACTGCTCGAGGGTAGGCTGTCCCCCTCACTGCTCGAGGGTAGGCTGTCCCCCTCACTGCTCGAGGGTAGGCTGTCCCCCTCACTGCTCGAGGGTAGGCTGTCCCCCTCACTGCTCGAGGGTAGGCTGTCCCCCTCACTGCTCGAGGGTGGCTGTCCCCCTCACCTGCTCGAGGGTAGGCTGTCCCCCTCACTGCTCGAGGGTAGGCTGTCCCCTCTCACTGCCTCACTTCGAGGGTAGGCTGTCCCCCTCACTGCTCGAGGGTAGGCTGTCCCCCTCACTGCTCGAGGGTAGGCTGTCCCCCTCACTGCTCGAGGGTAGGCTGTCATTAGGGGCTGATCTTCATAAGTCAGCTGACTTATGATGTTTAGGTCTGCCACACAGGAAAATTTTGCTTTTTTTTAAAGGCAATTGTTGTGTCTGATGTACCTTCCCAGGCATCATGACACGAATACGAGTGAGGATACGGGTTCCAGACAACCTGAAATCTAAGCAAGAAATATTGCAATGTTTTTGCTCTAATTCTACGGTTGCACCAGTTGATCTTTTTACTACTGGCACTGGTGCAGTACTGCTCCTCTCTTCTGAGGAAGAGCTACTTCAGCTACTCAAGCCTGATGTTGTTGACAAATTACAGACTCTGGGAGTTATCCCCATTCCTCCTGAGAGTTATCAAGCTCAAAAGACTGTCTTTGTAGCACGGATAAATAGTTTTTTGCGCGACTGCTCTCCAGAACAACTCATTGCAGACCTTAATAGCGAGAACCCTGAAATTACAGTGCTCAAGACGTACAAATTTTCTAAGCCTCCCAGCAATCGATTCTCACTAAAATTAATCCTGCAAACTCCAAATGAAGCTAAATTCCTGTGTCAACATGGGTTTAAATACTCTGGCACCAGATGCCCTCCTGATCAAATCTCTCTGGAGAGATATGTCCAGGTCATGCAATGTTTTAAATGCTATGAGTTTGGACATACTTCAAACAAATGTGGCAGACAAACACCTCTTTGCAGTATATGTTCTGGTGAGCATCTTTTCAAAGTTTGTCATAATAAAAACAACCCCAAGTGTGTCCTTTGCCATGGGAAACATCATGCTGTTTCCCCAAACATTCCTGCTAGGAAAGATACAATTCAGAAAATTCTAGAGGCTAAGAAACAGGCAACTTCTGCAACACCCACTACTGAAGCACCTCCAACAATGTCTCAAGCATCATTTCCAAACCTCCCTGGATATGGTGGGCCTCCTCCAGCCACCTCTGCGAGTTCCAATGTTTGGACTACTGCCCCTCCTGCTGCACCCCATTCTCCCCCTATTGTGTCTCAAGCTCCGGGGTCAGTACCACTACCTAAATCTCCTGGATCATCTGAGGCAGAGAGAGGTCCTCTTCTTTTCATGCTGGCCAAGGAGATTGCTGGAAACAATGTTAAACTCTGTTCCTCCATATTCAATGACTTGTTAGTGGCCAATGGGTTTAATCCCATAATTATCCCAATTAATATACAGTTGATTATGGACCAACTGTAATGAAGCAAATCAGCCCCTCAAGCATTATTTATGTAAGGTGTGATAAATATTAGTTGTGAAAATTTCATGACTGTCCTCACTTATATTTCTCGTCTATATCCTTATCTATTTACCATGTGCATAGTTCTGTAACTCAGGGGAAAGAAATAAATGCTGTTAATTAACTCAAGAAATGTATTTGAACTGTGATTATCTTCGCATTCTGTTGCTCTGTTATTGTATGTTCCAATATGTTTTCTCTAGAATTTTTGTTAATCTGTAATATAGTGTATAACATTAATTTTCTTTGTGTCTGATTGTTTTTCTAGTATTAGTATTCATTGTAATAATTATTGTGAGTAGAAATAAGGTTTATAGAGGCACGGTGACCTTCTTGTGTAGAAATTTGTAAAGAGTTTGTGTACATGAGAGGGAGTTCTATTCAAAACAAGGGAGGGAACACATGGAAGAGTTCCCATGACCACTCTCACACCTTTGTCAGCTTAAGAAGCCTTTTCAACTTCCCATATTGATTATACTGCTGCTAACAAGTGAGTGCATAATCTGTGTTGAGAGAGATAAGTAGAGAAGATCAAATATTGTTACAATGCAGTCTTTTTGTGTTATAGCCATTGGAGGAACAAGCCTCCAGCCGGCATATCTTGTATCACTCTAAGAAAAGGCCTGTGGGGAATTGTGAGAGATAAGTCTATCTGGGACACCGCCACTAGCAATAAACAAACTCCCAGGGAGATGACAGACTCGTATAATTTTACCGCAGTCATTCCCTTTAAGGTATGTGAGAACTTTACCCGCTCCTGGCCGCACCGAGGGGGTACCTTCAATATTCTCGTATTCCCACTGCACTCTGGACCAGTATCAATAAATCTGAGAAGATCATGTATTATAATTATATTACGTTAAATTTAAGTGGACTGTATGGGTAGTTAAACAAGTGATCACTCAGGAGAAGAGATAGAGTACAGACAGCTAAATCATCATGACCTACACTCACCTAATTAACAGCATCATAGTGGTGTATCGTAGATCGTTGACCTAGCTAAAGTACATCTACTGTGCATAACAATATCATTGGCCAATAACAAATACACCAGCAGAGTACTTAGCTTTAGATGAGGGAGTCGTTCCGTTGTTGACGTCCTCCTGCGATCGGATTCGATCGCGATGGTATTAGTTGTCTCGTCGATTCAAGGAAGGGTAATTTCCGTACACTCTCATACGCCCACGAGACTGAGCGTTCGTTAACATGTGGTTGGTCGGGGTAGCGAATCAGATCCTCGCACTAATCCGACCGTTTGTACTGTTTATACGTATAACTTTACATATTACGTGTATCCTGGCTTAATGCCCCACTGGTTTATACACATTCACAGTCTCGATACTTGAATTTCGAGTAGATAACTTGCGATATGTTAGTTCATTTCAATCACATCCAATATGGCGGTCGGGGTATGGCGTACCCAAGCCAGATTCGCTCGATGCAATCAATCCCTGATTATTTACAACTCGGTTTCACTATATTCCATTTCCCACAGTTCATCGAATATATTTCCATCTCTTCTAAGACGAAACTCCCCTGCAGCAGGGTTACGACTTTATCCTGCCGTATGGTCACTTCACTCAGTTCAAATAGGCCTATGGCCGCGTCACTCGTGGGTGGCACCTTATTTCACAATTATTGTCCGATTACTGGACCTCCTGGACCGATTGTCCCACTTGATATTCCCCGCGCCACTGGATATTCCTCCACATTACGAAAGGAGGTAATTAAATCCGATTTGGCGGACATAATCTCCAAATTCGGCTCGCCATCGTCACCTGAAATCGGGTCGCTAGGCTCGTCGTTCACTCTCTGCCTATTCCCCTCTCTGCCCCTCCCTGCCCAGCTGACTGCCCACTTCACGAGGCATCTCGCGCATGCGTGTGAATTCGTTGGTTCCTTTCAGTTAATGTTAAGCCACCAGCAACACATGAATGATATCTATTCATATTGGAAAGTTTATCAATTACAACTTTCGGAAAATACCAATATTTTCCACACTGCGGCCGGGCAGAGTTCGTTGTCAGACGATTCAAATTGTATCTCGTAAATTTTTGCAACTATTTTGCACGTACACAATCTTGCTGGTTTTCGTTACGAATCCACTGCAAGGATACCTCATTATCAGACCAAATTGTGGTGTCGCTAATATTTATCTCCGGCAATTTACTCCGTAAATAATCAGCTAATTTGACACCCACATAAATGGCAGTTAATTCCAACTGAGGTAAAGTACGTAATTTAATTGGAGCCACTTTAGTTTTAGACATGACAAGAGAGATATCTTTATCACATTGAAAATAAGCGACTGCTCCATACGCCAATTTAGAAGCATCGCAAAAATGTGGAGTGTATTTTCCACTCCAGAGCGTGTTACACACCGCGGAAACTCCAACATTGGAACTCTCTCATAATCACCAATTAATTTTTCCCACCTGCTAACGAATTCCTCAGGTAGGGTTTCATCCCAAGCACACTTCTGCTTCCATGCCTCTTGTACCAACTTCCTCGGATTTTAGAGGCGCCACTAAGCCTAGTGGATCGAAACATTTGAAACTTCAGCAAGTAGGGTCCTCTTCGTTAATTTCTTGGGCATACTATAATTATTAGGCTTTAACGATATCAAGTCTCTTTCAGTATCCCAAGTCAGTCCCAATACATTGCTACACCCAGATACTTCATCGCCGGGATTATCGTTATTTATTCGGTCCTTTAACCTGGACGAATTACTATTCCACTCCCTGAGCGGCATATTTGCACCTTGCATTATGTCATTAGCCCCTTCATATATCTTCATTAGCTCCTCTTCAGTTGACGTCACCCCCAGGAAATTGTCCACATAGAATTTACTCATTATTTCACTCAGTGGACCACCTGTACGTTTAAGGTGCGCATTTATCGTCGCCTGAAGTAAGAACGGACTAGAAGTAGCCCCAAATAAGACACTTCTGAATCTGAAAGTTTTCAGCGGACTAAGTGGATTGCTAGGATCCTCTGGCCACAGAAATCTTGTGTAATCCCGATCCGTCTCTTGCAATCCCACTCTCAGGAAAGCTTTACTTATGTCTGCCGTGAAGGCATAAATATTAACTCTGAAATTCAATAACACATCTCCCAATTTCTCCGTCAGCGACGGACCTGTCATTAAACAATCATTCAAACTAGGTACATTTTATTACCCCTGGCACTACAATTAAACACGATCCTCAAAGGAGTGGTTTCGAATCCTTCTTCACTCCGTGATGAGGTAAGTAGTGGCCATAAATATTGGCTTGCTCAGGGGTACCTCCTCTATGAACTGATTATTTAACTGTTCATTAATGATCCCATTATAAGCAGTCAGCAATTCTGGTGTCTTACTCAATTCGTGGAGCTGGGCCTTTAACTGACCATACGCCATCCGGTAATTAGTGGGTAGTTCCGGATGGTTTAGCTTCCATGGGAGTCGCACCCAGTATTGTCCAGACTCAAATTTAACATCCTTCAGGTATTGTTCCTGAGTGAAGGAATCATCTGGACTTTCTTCATTTACATTAATCCCAATACTGTCCAGTTCCCACAATTTGTGCACTGGTTTAACAGCATTCTCTATTGAAGAATATGTACACTGGAGGTGACGTTTCATGAGTAAGACACACAGTGACTGCATTTATGGCTTCCTCCAGTCATTCATTACTGCGAGGAAGCCGGCCATAAATACATGGCCTGCACCTGTTGAGAAGAGTGACTCCACCTTTCTTCGTCATACCCTTCACAAAGGTGGCATAATAGTCGCTGCCTATCAAAACACTTACTGGTCCCACCGAGTCATTGCTTACTACGGAGGTGCCAGTTTCACATTAGTCTCTCTGTGCTTGCCAGCCACATTAACTCCATTAAGTTCAGCCATGGTTATAGGATCAATAACCACTGAGGAATTACTAAATTAAATAGACCCTTTATTATTCATGGGCTTGCCAAGCCACATTAACTCCATTAAGTTCAGCCATGGTTATAGGATCAATAACCACTGAGGGTACAAATTAAATAGACCCTTTATTATTCATGGGCTTGCCAGCCACATTAACTCCATTAAGTTCAGCCATGGTTATAGGATCAATAACCACTGAGGTAACAAATTAAATAGACCCTTTATTATTCATGGGCTTGCCAGCCACATTAACTCCATTAAGTTCAGCCATGGTTATAGGATCAATAACCACTGAGGGTACAAATTAAATAGACCCTTTATTATTCATGGGCTTGCCCGCCACATTAACTCCTTAAGTTCAGCCATGGTTATAGGATCAATAACCACTGAGGGTACAAATTAAATAGACCCTTTATTATTCATGGGCTTGCCAGCCACATTAACTCCATTAAGTTCAGCCATGGTTATAGGATCAATAACCGCTGAGGGTACAAATTAAATAGACCTTTATTATTCATGGGCTTGCCAGCCACACTAACTCCATTAAGTTCAGCCATGGTTATAGGATTAATAACCACTGACGTCACAAATTAAATAAATTGTTTATAAAGGTGATTCTCACACCTTACTCTTGCACAAATCGTAGCCACGCCTGTGCTAGCAATTAATTGGACTAATTACTGTCCACCACACAATTAATTAACTGTGTACTCTATACTCACTTCCTATGATCAGTCACTTATTTATTAATTAATTAATTCAATAATGATTAATTCACTAATCACATCCGGTTCAGGACGGACCAACGGGCGCTGTGGGGAATTGTGAGAGATAAGTCTATCTGGGACACCGCCACTAGCAATAAACAAACTCCCAGGGAGATGACAGACTCGTATAATTTTACCGCAGTCATTCCCTTTAAGGTATGTGAGAACTTTACCCGCTCCTGGCCGCACCGAGGGGGTACCTTCAATATTCTCGTATTCCCACTGCACTCTGGACCAGTATCAATAAATCTGAGAAGATCATGTATTATAATTATATTACGTTAAATTTAAGTGGACTGTATGGGTAGTTAAACAAGTGATCACTCAGGAGAAGAGATAGAGTACAGACAGCTAAATCATCATGACCTACACTCACCTAATTAACAGCATCATAGTGGTGTATCGTAGATCGTTGACCTAGCTAAAGTACATCTACTGTGCATAACAATATCATTGGCCAATAACAAATACACCAGCAGAGTACTTAGCTTTAGATGAGGAGTCGTTCCGTTGTTGACGTCCTCCTGCGATCGATTCGATCGCGATGGTATTAGTTGTCTCGTCGATTCAAGGAAGGGTAATTTCCGTACACTTCATACGCCCACGAGACTGAGCGTTCGTTAACATGTGGTTGGTCGGGGTAGCGAATCAGATCCTCGCACTAATCCGACCGTTTGTACTGTTTATACGTATAACTTTACATATTACGTGTATCCTGGCTTAATGCCCCACTGGTTTATACACATTCACAGTCTCGATACTTGAATTTCGAGTAGATAACTTGCGATATGTTAGTTCATTTCAATCACATCCAATATGGCGGTCGGGGTATGGCGTACCCAAGCCAGATTCGCTCGATGCAATCAATCCCTGATTATTTACAACTCGGTTTCACTATATTCCATTTCCCACAGTTCATCGAATATATTTCCATCTCTTCTAAGACGAAACTCCCTGCAGCAGGGTTACGACTTTATCCTGCCGTATGGTCACTTCACTCAGTTCAAATAGGCCTGTGGCGCATCACCCGGGGGCACCTTATTTCACAAATTGTCCGATTACTGGATCCTGACCATTGTCCCACTTGATATTCC
>WNWK01052892.1:0-12037 GCA_009830355.1 Cherax destructor
GTTGTTCTAGTTACAAGAGGTCAATAAGTCTTAAAAAAAATAATAAGTATTGAGTTCTTTAAGTGCCCATACTTGCCTTTTAAGATTTAATAGGAATAGAAAAATAACATTGTTATATTAATGCTACATTAGTATTACAGTATTTATTATATTACTGAAGCTTTGCATTTCATTGCCACAAAATATAGATGAAAGCATATCTAGAAATAAGCCTTAGAGTTGACCAACATATTTTTTAAGAGTATAGTTACATTTCATTGGCAGTCCACCAACCTATTCTCATCAATAAGTTTATTTCAACCATTTACATTAGCAAATGATATAATTTTGTCATTAGAAGTGTTTGTGATGTCTTGCGGTTATCTGCTGTATATTAGGTACATTATATTTTAAACATAAATTAATTTATAGTTTTTACCCAATTATTTCCCTGAATCCAGAGTAAGCAGAATTTTTGAGTTTGGTTTTATGAAGGTACACTGTACATTATCCCAAATCTGTAACCATGATTTGTATTTGTATTTTGTTAGTTTTCTCTTGATTCTTTACATTTTTTGTAATAGCACATGTGATGAAGTAGTTCTTGATATTGCAATATCTTAAGTTTTAATTATATTCATCCAAAGTCTGGTTAAAACCTGGTACAGCATGATACTGACAAGTGGTTAAGGACATGTGAGCATGTTTGGAGTGAATGGGATCCCAGGACAAAAATGTTTTCACAATGAAATGTCCTAAGTATTTTCTCACATGTCTTTAACCATATACAAAGTTTTATGAATAAGTTGGATATTCATAAACAGCATATGGATCATGATCTGGTTGAAATTGTCTGGTGAAGTTGTTGTTGTTATATCCTGGTTGTTAGGTGATCTGAAGAGGAAGAAAAAGAAAATTTACCCTTCAAATTTGAATTTTCTCAAGTAGTCACATGCATTAAATCTTGACTTGTGTCATTTAAATTCATTTAAGGTATGTCACTTGAGTAAGTACTACAGAATGCATAAATTATATACCCTGGTTTTCTTGCTTGCTTTTGAACTTCCTTAAAATCTTTAAAGACGGGATCTCCAACATTTCCTCCACGACGAATCATCATACTAGACTTCCAGAGAGAATACTGGGGCCCTCGGAAGTCATACCAGTAGAGGCCAGTGTATTGATGGTCAGCTGGCACTGGGCCATGGAGATACCTCCCATTCAGGTTGCTGGAGAATTAGTGCAAGTTCAGTAGTACTGTAAAAGTTTAGAGTACAGCACAGTACTGTGCCAAATTACTGTACCATATAGTTTTTCAAGTACTCAGACTTTCCTTAACATAAAAGGTAAATACATAGAAAAAAAAAATCACGAGAAAGATATGCTAAATTGTAAACAGTTACCCTTTATTTTCCAAATGGGAAAATATGAAAGCAATCTTTTTATGTAAATTTACAATACAATGTTAAATATTTTTCACTAATGGGCTTACATACACAAATAGTGTGTGTATTGTATAGCCATAATTACGTTTGCAGAGCCTCTAATCTTAATGCTCATGTTTCAGGCAAGACTGAAGCTAACTCACACACTAGTATAGGTACACATTATAGGTTTTCCCTCTCATTTTTGCATGTTTGGTTTATGCAAATTTGCTATTATATGATGTCCCATGTCTATCAGTGATTTCATATATGTGATGTACGTATGATTGTTGAAGATCCTAGAATGTAAGAAAATAATTTTTGTTTTTAACACTGGCTCTCTCCCACTGAGACACAGTAACCAGCACTGGCCATCTCCCACTGAGACACAGTAACCAGCACAGACCATCTTCCACTGAGACACAGTAACCAGCACTAGCCATCTCCCACTGAGACACAGTAACCAGCACTGGCCATCTCCCACTGAGACAGTAACCAGCACTGGCCATCTCCCACTGAGACACATTAACCAGCACTGGCCATCTCCCACTGAGACACAGTAACCAGCACTGACCATCTCCCACTGAGACACAGTAACCAGCACTGACCATCTCCCACTGAGACACAGTAACCAGCACTGACCATCTCCCACTGAGACACAGTAACCAGCACTGACCATCTCCCACTGAGACACAGTAACCAGCACTGACCATCTCCCACTGAGACACAGTAACCAGCACTGACAAGGAGAATGTACATCACACATGAAATCAGACAGAAATGTGGAATTAAATATTAATGGTCTGATTGAGGTTAGTACAGCTGCGATGGGCTTGGAAAATATCTGCTACAATAAGTGATGGACTTTTTTATTTGAATAATACAATTTTTTTTTAACACGTCAGCCGTTTCCCACCGAGGCAGGGTGACCCAAAAAGAAAGAAAATCCCCAAAAAGAAAGAAAATACTTTCATCATTCAACACTTTCACCTCACTCATACATAATCACTGTCTTTGCAGAGGCACTCAGATACGACAATTTAGAAGTCCCTCCAAACTACCAATATCCCAAACCTCTCCTTTAACCCTTTGACTGTCAGAGGCCCCATTCTGAAACTGTCATTCTATGTCTCAAAATTATGGAAAAAAAAATTATTTTTTCTTATGAAATGATAGAGAATCTTTTCCCGATGGTAATGACACCAAAAGTACGAAATTTGATGGAAAAATTACGGAATTACGCTCTCGCGAAGTTAGTGATGTCGGCAATATATACGCATCGGCGATTTCGCCGACTTTGAGCCCTATTTTCGGCTAATTCCATTGTTACAGTCGACCAAACTCATAGCTATTTCTTTAGAACTCCATTTGTTCCATCGATTGAGTATAAGAAACCACCAATTTACCGATTTCAACTACCCAATAAAGTGGTCAGAAATTGGCAATTTGGCCAATTTCATGCAAAATAAAAAAGATGTCAATTTCAAAATAGGGTCCAGAATAAACAATGCAGACATTCCTGGCACTAAAATAAGATTTTTTCTGTTCATTAGTCACGTCTTTAGGCCCTTCTTATATTACTCTTGCTTTCTATTTTGATTTTTTATTCACAAAAAAATAGAAGATTTACTGTTATGCAGCCTACTGCATTATTGTAAAAATGGTATAAATAATATCAGTGCACTTGTGTATGAATATTAGACTCGCCAGTTGATGTGTATTGGACGCATGGCGTGATTTGTGTACTCTTGAACATTGGCAAAAATCGAACATTTCCACTACTTTGAGCTAAATTTCAAGGTCATTTTCATCATGAAACTAATCAAAATCATCTCTATTTCTGTAACATGTTTTCCATTCTATCAAATGAGACCACGAAAAAGAGAATACAACCATAAATACTATATGAAAATACACCTCAAAGTCGGCGTTTTAATCCAAAAACACAGTTTTTTTTCTCATTATGCACTGCATGCTGCAGGATTTTTTTTATACAGCACACACTGACCACACAGACCCATTCTCTCATATGTGGGCCTACCAGCTTTCTCCCGCTTGATTTGAAGCCACTAGAATTTTTGAGTATATATACGTCCGAAACACTGGCTCGTAAGACGTATATATACGACCAAAACAGTCAGGGTTAAATTGCAGGTATTGTACTTTCCATTTCTAGGCCTCAAGTCTGGCTAACCGGTTTCCTGAATCCCTTCACAAAATATTACCCTGCTTTCACTCCAACAGCTCGTCAGGTCCCAAAAACCATTCGTCTCCATTCACTCCTATCTAACACGCTCACACACGCTTGCTGGAAGTCCAAGCCCCTCGCCCACAAAACCTCCTTTACCCCCTCCCTCCAACCTTTTTGAGAACGACCCCTACCCCGCCTTCCTTCCCCTACAGATTTATACGCTCTCCAAGTCATTCTACTTTGATCCATTCTCTCTAAGTGACCAAACCATCTCAGCCCCTCTTCAGCCCTCTGACTAATACTTTTAGTAACTCCACACCACCTAATTTCCACACTCCAAATTCTCTGCATAATATTTACACCACACATTGCCCTTAGACAGGACATCTCCACTGCCTCCAGCTGCCTCCTCGCTGCAACGTTTACAACCCAAGCTTCACACCCATATAAGAGTGTTGGTACCACTATACTTTCATACATTTCCTTCTTTGCCTCCATGGATAATGTTTTTTGTCTCCACAGATACCTCAACACACCACTCACCTTTTTCCATCAATTCTAAGTTAAGTAATGTATTACAGTGGACCCTTAACTAATGACAATTCCATATAACGAGAAAATCGTGTAACGAGTGCTTTTTTCGCTAAATATTTTTCTCATGTAGCGAGCATTAACTCGTATAGCAAGCTGTACCAGACCTGTCCGCCTGCCCCGCGCTTGCACGGTGAGGCGGACAGGACGCCAGTCTAGCGTTGTTTACACTTGAGAGAACATTACCCAGTGCGCTCTTTCAAACATTTCACAATAAATTTATTGTGTTTATTGCTGGTTTAGTGATTGTCACTGTGAAATAAGTCACCATGGGTCCAAAGAAGCTTCACAAGTCGATAAAGGCTATAGCACCAGCCAGTGATAAAGTGTAGCATTAACAGTGTAGCAATGGAAATAAGTCACTGTCTGACTTTTTTGGGTTATCGTAGGTTTTCTACACATATGCTGCTATGTATGATAATCTATGTATAACTGGATTTGTGTATACCTGAATAAACTTACTTAAGTAAGTTAAGCGATTAATCAGTAGAAAATGACGACAAGAAACTTAACTTCTACAATGTTTGAGGAATAGTATAGGGACACTGACAAGAGTGCCGTTCTCTGCCACCATCTCCAAGGTAAGTGTAAATATTTCTTATTTATATAAGTGTGAATATTTCTTATTTATAAATTAAAGTGTAAATATTTCTTATTTATAAATTAAAGTGTAAATATTTCTTATTTATAAATTATTCACATTGTTTGTGTGATAGTGGTGGTTGCTTTCTGCAGAAACCGACTACCACCACGGCTTATGGTCAGTGGCCCTTATACCCAACAACAACACAACGCACTCCACCAGTCCTTAGATTCGTAATGACATGTTTTATTCATTCTAGAGTTTATATCATGTTTTATGTTATTAATATTGTTTATTATGTCATATTAGATGAATTGTGCTAGATAAATAAGCTGTAGAGTTGATATTATTGTAATATTGAAGGACTATTTTGTCCTGTCTCCAAACAAACTCTCTCATACGCCAACAAGTCTCTTCAATAAAGGTAAAACTTATTTAATTGTTCATTTGTCCATTATAATTAGTGCTTTATTTTATTTCTCATTGTTTTCTGTATGTAAAACTACAGTACAGTGGACCCCGGTTTTCATGATTTTTTCGTTCCAGAATGCTGTTCAAGTGCCATTACCAAACGAATTTATTCCCATAAGGAATAATGTAAAGTAGACTAGTCCTTTTAGACCCCAAAAATACACTTACAAAAGCATTTAAAAAATACACTTACATAAAAGGGCGAGTTTGGAGCAGGACGAACACCGGGGGTCCACTGTATTTATTCTTTAAAAAAATGAATTTTTGGTGAAAATTTTTGGGTGGAAACGGATTAATTGTATTTACATTATTTCTTATGGGAAATAAGGTTTCGAATTACGAATTTTTCGTGTTAAGAGCTAGCTCCTGCAATGGATTAATTTCGTTAGTCGAGGGACCACTGTACTTAAATTGTGGTAATGTACTTGAACATGAACTTAAAATATTAAAAAATTGAAAAACTTAATATAAAGTACAGTGGTCCCTCGGTTTTCGTGCTCTCCAAACTCGAACATTTATGTAAGTGTATTTTCGTTAGTGCTGTTGCTAGTGTATTTTTGGGGGTCTGAAATAGACTAACCTACGTGACATTATTTCTTAAGGAAGTAAATTCGTTTGGTAATGGCACTTGAGCAGCATTCTGGAACGAATTTTCAGCGAAAACCGAGGGACCACTGTATGTACAATGATCACAATATGGAGGTACATATATCATTCATTTGATGCATTATTATTATATAGAAAATCCTAATAGAAAATAGGGTTTTTACGTTGATGAGTTACAGGCTTCAGTACTATTAAATTGCAAATCTGGGAGCCTACATTAAATTTAAGTATTTTTTAACCTGCCGGCAGTCTTCTGCCGAGGGATTAATAGCAGTAAGATACTTTATAATGCATGATAATATAATTAATGTGGTATAAAGGTTAGCTGAACTTGAGTCCTGGAGGTGGGAAGTACAATGCCTACAATTTAAAGGAGGGGTTTGGGATATTGGCTGTTTGGAGTGACATCTAAACTGTCGTATCTGAGCACCTCTGCAAAGACAGTGATTATGTGTGAATGATGGTGAGAGTGTTGAACCCCTGCCTCGGTGGGAAACTACCGATGTTTAAAGAAAAAAAAAAGGTTAGCAATATAAATGTACAGTATTTATTTATTAAAATTCAGCAAAATATTGCTCGAGAGTTCTTTAATATTAAATGCATTGAGCTGAGAGCACTCACACATGCCACTTTCTCTTGGCTTCTATCGTTATCCTTCCATTATTTGTGAAGAAAAATGTTTTAGTATCCTATAGTTACTGCATATTCTTTGACAGTAGTATTCTAAGCTTTGTGGGATCCAGGAAGCACAAGAATCATCCCAGCAGGACCCAGTATTGTGACTTTAATTCTTTTCCCTGGAAAAAGAGCACATACGTTCTGGACCATGCCTTTTCTCCATAAAAGACGTGCAAATTCCAAAGGATAATTTGAACTATAAACTAAGTGAACTGAGAAACTGGAAACAAGACTTATTCCAGCATTCAAACCGCTATGGTTATCATCATGCAACAGCAAACATTATAGAATTGTGGCAATAATTATCACTAAGAGTTTGGTACTGTATGAATAAGGTTAAGTTAAGATGATTGTCAAAACATGGCTAAGATACATGACATGAAATTCTCATCAATAATCTAATGAACTCCTTAGAATATTTAAAGAGCTATCTTGAAACTTTTAAGATCAATACAGTCATACCTCGGTTAACGATGCTGTCAGTTAACGATATTTTCGGTTAACGATATTTATGACGAAAAAAATGATTGCGGTTAACGATGTTTGCTTCAGTTAACGACATTCGTACCGGACGTGTCCGCGTGGCGCCCAGCTGAGCGCGCACTCC
Organism: Cherax destructor; assembly: GCA_009830355.1. Taxonomy (NCBI): domain Eukaryota; kingdom Metazoa; phylum Arthropoda; class Malacostraca; order Decapoda; family Parastacidae; genus Cherax; species Cherax destructor. The sequence goes on from WNWK01052892.1 coordinate 7,131, forward strand.
AGGGAGCGTCAGTGTGCTATTGTTTATAGAGAGCGACCACCCACCCACACCCACGCATTCATACCAGTATATTGTCATTATTCCACTGTTTTTTGTGCTTGCAACTGCTAAATAAGCTACCATGGGTCCAAAGAAAGCTCTAGTGCCAGCCCTGTGATAAAGAGTGTAGCATTCATGCAGGGAGTGTAGCATTCATGCAGGGAGTGTAGCAGGCATGCAGGGAGTGTAGCAGGCATGCAGGGAGTGTAGCAGGCATGCAGGGAGTGTAGCAGGCATTCAGGGAGTGTAGCAGACATGCAGGGAGTGTAGCAGACATGCAGGAGTGTAGTAGGCATGCAGTGTAGCATTTATGCAGGGAGTGTAGCATTTATGCAGGAGTGTAGCATTTATGCAGGGAGTGTAGCATTTATGCAGGGAGTGTAGCAGGCATGCAGGGAGTGTAGCAGGCATGCAGGGAGTGTAGCAGGCATGCAGGGAGTGTAGCAGGCATGCAGGGAGTGTAGCAGGCATGCAGGGAGTGTAGCAGTCATGCAGGGAGTGTAGCAGTCATGCAGGGAGTGTAGCATTTATGCAGGGAGTGTAGCATTTATGCAGGGAGTGTAGCATTTATGCAGGGAGTGTAGCATTTATGCAGGGAGTGTAGCATTTATGCAGGGAGTGTAGCATTTATGCAGGAGTGTACATTTATGCAGGGAGTGTAGCAGGCATGCAGGGAGTGTAGCAGGCATGCAGGGAGTGTAGCAGGCATGCAGGGAGTGTAGCAGGCATGCAGGGAGTGTAGCAGGCATGCAGGGAGTGTAGCAGGCATGCAGGGAGTGTAGCAGGCATGCAGGGAGTGTAGCAGGCATGCAGGGAGTGTGCAGGCATGCAGGGAGTGTAGCAGGCATGCAGGGAGTGTAGCAGGCATGCAGGGAGTGTAGCAGGCATGCAGGGAGTGTAGCAGGCATGCAGGGAGTGTAGCAGGCATGCAGGGAGTGTAGCAGGCATGCAGGAGTGTAGCAGGCATGCAGGGAGTGCAGCAGGCATGCAGGAGTGCAGCAGGCATGCAGGGAGTGCAGCAGGCATGCAGGGAGTGTAGCAGGCATGCAGGGAGTGTAGCAGGCATGCAGGGAGTGTAGCAGGCATGCAGGGAGTGTAGCAGGCATGCAGGGAGTGTAGCAGGCATGCAGGGAGTGTAGCAGGCATGCAGGGAGTGTAGCAGGCATGCAGGGAGTGTAGCAGGCATGCAGGGAGTGTAGCAGGCATGCAGGGAGTGTAGCAGGCATGCAGGGAGTGTAGCAGGCATGCAGGAGTGTAGCAGGCATGCAGGGAGTGTAGCAGGCATGCAGGGAGTGTAGCAGGCATGCAGGGAGTGTAGCAGGCATGCAGGGAGTGTAGCAGGCATGCAGGGAGTGTAGCAGGCATGCAGGGAGTGTAGCAGGCATGCAGGAGTGAGCAGGCATGCAGGGAGTGTAGCAGGCATGCAGGAGTGTAGCAGGCATGCAGGAGTGTAGCAGGCATGCAGGAAGTGTGACATTAAAAGAAAAGGCCAGTAACCCCAGAAAGAACTTGCCACCTGCAGTGTTAATGGAAGGGATTCCCTTCCAAACACTAGCATACTATACTCCATCCTTTCCCCTCCTCCCGTCCTCCACACATCAACAACTCTTCAATAAATGTAAGTGACATGTTATTGTACTATATTTACATGTGTATTTATTTATTGTTCATTAAATTGTGTATTATTTAATGTCAAAAAGTTCTAAAAAATATTTTATTTTACTACTTTTGAAAGTCTTGGACGGATTAATTTTATTTCCATTATTTCTTATGGGGAAAATTGATTCGGTTAACGATTGTTGCGGTTAAAGATATGCCCTCTCTGACGGATTAATATCGTTAACCGATGTATGACTGTATTTGTAATTGGCAGTTGAAAACATGTAGGAGAAAAACAAAATTTATGTTGGAAATGGTTAAGTGGCCTGAATATGTTCAAGATTAAAAGCTCTAACATTAGACACCAAAGTAATAATACCCCTGACCTTGAGGAATAGAGAGGACACTATAAATATCTATTTGTGCAATTCTTAATCAATGAAGTGTCTATTATTGATGCCTTGTTGCTGCTCTGTTGGCTAGGCATGACCAATAGTTTATCCCTTTGCTCATCTTTATTACATTTCTAACTCTGGCAGGAGAATGAGAGAAGGATCTCCCTCCCTACAGCTGACAGTGAGGAAAGGTATGGTCACCCTGCCTTGTCACTTATCAGTGGGGGAACAACGGTTAAGTCATAAGTCCCACAAGGCCACCCTCAAATCTTGCCAGACCATCCTACTTCCATTCCATAAGTTTGGATTTGTTAGTCACTTGCCACATGCTCTTCTGTTCAGGCCATTCACAAGTTTTTTATACTTTTGCTAGCTGGATTGTTTTGCAAAGTGTTCCTTAACTAAGCATGTGTAGTTGTGTATATTGCACAATTCATTAACTTGTTTATTAAGTTAACCATTCTCTTCGTAAGATGTAAGGGATAAGCTCTCTTCATTAGATTGCACTGTAATTCATCAAAGCTCTCTACTGGCCCTAAATATAATTGAAGTATCATGTCTGGTCATGCCATAATAAACAGCATCTTACTAATGTTGTATAACCTCTGGATATAGGACATGACATTTAGAATTGAGACATAGTACAGTGGACCCTCGCTATTCGAACACTCCAAAACTCACCCTTTTATGTAAGTTTATTATTGTAAGTGCTTTTATAAGTGTATTTTTGGGAGTCTGAAATGGACTAATTAATTTACATCATTCCTTATGGGAATAAATTCGTTTGGTAACAGCACTTGAACAGCATTCTGGAATGAGGGTGAGTTTTAGTGTTCGAATAGCAAGGGTCCACTGTACAGTGGACCCCCGCCTAACGAGCACCCCGGAAATCGTACAATTATGTAAGGAAGTAAATTTGTTCGGTAATGGCACTTGAGCAGGCTTCTGGAATGAATTTTGCTCGTTAGGCAGGGGTCCACTGTATTATGAAATATTTAAGACAGTGTAGATACAAAAAAGGTTAAAGGATTAAGAATTGCATTGATTTGGGCAAGTTGAAGGAATAGCTTTAGAAACAGGAGTACTCTACCTGAATATATGTGACAAAAGAAATCTGTCACAAATGGAAGGGGAACCACTGAAAACCTTCATGAATATATACAAGTTTTTAAGTAATTTGTTAACGGCATAATATCTGAACATCTGTTGTCTGTCAATAATTCTGAGGGTCTTTGCCCCTGCTACCCATTCTCAGACCAGGGCCCCATGTATTGGAAAGAGAGTACAGTATTATACAAACACAAACTACCATATTAATCATGCAGCAATGTAGAACTATGTGTATATTGAACATAGGTAAGCATTTGTTATCTTACATGTTCATAATTCATAAAGAAATGACCAGTAATCCTGCCCAAGTGCAAAACATTTAATAAGTTTCTGTTTCATACTGTAATTACAGGATGGTACCTCCCTATTAAAAAATAGATAAAATGTATACTAATTTTTACCTTGTTTCGCATGCCCTATACCACCAAGCACCTTGGTGATCCCGAGCACAGCTTTTCTCTGCCCATGCATCATTATCTACATCTATAGTGCTGAATCGGCGTCCCACCTGGTACCGTAGTGAGTCGCCTTCAGCAGTCACAATGAATTTTGTTAAGGATTGAAATGATAGAAGTACATGTAAAGCATTAAACAGGCAAAAATCACTATAAAATGCATAACATATATATTAAAAATTATTAGTCAAAAATAGCAGTAGAAACACCCTAGTGCTTTTGTGTATATAAACAGGAAAGCACTCAGATGTTACTGTGCTTTTAATTTTTCAATGATATATTTTCAAACCTAAATAGCGATTGATTATGAATGTCTTAAATTTTTAGTTAACATTAATTAAATATTACATTTATTGGCATAGTATGATACAGTATATATACATATGTGGAAAGACATCACTATAAAATGCATGATTGTAAATATAAAAAAAAAATACCTTGGGGGAGAAAAATTACCAGAACAGAAATACCTGAACAATTTCATAAATTTACAAACACAAGTTGTGTGTGTGTGTGTGTGTGTGTGTGTGTGTGTGTGTGTGTGTGTGTACTCACCTATTTGTGGTTGCAGGAGTCGAGACTCAGCTTCTGGCCCCCACCTCTTCACTGACTGCTACTAGGTCCTCTCTCTTCCTGCTCCATGAGCTTTATCATACCTCGTCTTAAAGCTATGTATGCCTCCACTACCTCACTTTCCAGACTATTCTACTTCCTGATAACTCTGTGACTGAAGAAATACTTCCTAACATCCCTTTGACTCATCCGAGTCTTCAACTTCCAATTGTAACCCCTTGTTTCTGTGTCCCATCTCTGGAACATCCTGTCTCTGTCCACCTTATCTATTCCTCGCAGTATTTTGTATGTCATTATTGTGTCTCCCCTAACCCTCCTGTCCTCTAGTGTCGTCAGGCCTATTTCCCTTTAAACCCTTTTTTCATAGGACACCCCCTTGCTCTGGGAAATAGCCTTGTTGCAAACCTTTTCACTTTCTCAATTCTTGACGGCTTGACCAGGGTGGGTTCCAAACTGGTGCTGCATACCCAGTATGGGCCTGCGTACAGGGTACAGTGTCTTGAATGATTCCTTACTGAGGTATCGGAACCCATTCTCAGGTTTGCCAGTCGAATTCCTTTTTGGGTTTATTTGCTTGGGATTTCTACCCCAAAATTTTTTTTCCTTTAGTGAGGTTTGCAGTCTTTGGCCACCAGCCTATCTCTGTCTGCAGTCTTCTTTGCCCTTCCCGATCTTCATGACTTTTTATTTGGCGGGGGTTAAAATTCAGTAGCCGTTGCTGGACCACGTGTCCAGT
>WNWK01052893.1:0-12037 GCA_009830355.1 Cherax destructor
TTATTTCTTGGATAAATTGAAAATTTGGTTGGGCAGCATAAAAAAGGGGGGTTCCCAAAAAAACCCTGGCTGTCTTCAAGCAGGCACTGAACAGGCACCTAAAGTCAGTACCTGACCAGCCGGGGGGGGGGGAGTCGTTGGACTGCGTGGGGCCCAAAAAAAGAAACAGCCTGGTTGATCAGGCGGGGGGCCCCCAACATGAGGCCTCCCCCGGGCCCGGGGCCCGGGGGGGGGCGTTGCCCCCTGGAATTCTCTCAAGGAAAACCCCCAGGTTAGTGGGGTGGATTGTGAAGGACTTTCCTAGTATGGGCCAACAGGCCTGCTGCAGTGTTCCTCCTTTCTTAAGTTCTTATGTTCTCTCTCTCTCTCTGCACAGGTCATTAAGTTATAATATTTGAAGCTGTAATGTTAATTTGTAAATCATAAGAACAATTTTTGTGGAAAACAAACACAAGCTTTTTTTTGGGGTTTTTAACCCCCACCCCCCGGTTTTTTTTTGGGCGGATGCGGATGCGGATATTTATTAATAGTGATTACGGATGCAGACGCGGATGCGGATGTCTCTTTGGGGGAAAAAATACGGATGCGGATGCGGATGTCTCTTTTAAAAAAAATACGGATGCGGATGTTTTTTTTTTAAAAAAAAATACGGATGCGGATGCGGATGTAAGAATTTATGCGGATGCTCCGGGGATGCGGATGCGGTCGGATACCCGTACATCCCTAGAGTGTAGCATTCATGCGGGGAGTGTAGCATTCATCCCAGGGAGTTTAGCATTCATGCAGGGAGTGTAGCAGGCATGCAGGGAGTGGGGATTCCCCTTCGTAGAGGCTGAAGAATTCCTCCCCAACAAGTGTTTAATTGTGATAAAAGGGGGCCCCCTTTTTGGAAGAAAATGCCCAAGAGGACCTTCATTACTCATTCCCCTATCTTCAGATGCCTGCAACTCTTCAATAAAAAAAAGTAAATGTATATATATATATATATTTTTTTTTAAATTTTTTTTATATGTGAATTTTTTTTTGTGGAACGGATTAACTGTATTTACATTTTTTTTTTGGGGGGAAATAATGGTTCGAATTTCGTAAACTTCGTGTTAAGTACTGCCCCTGGAACTGATTAATTCGATACTCGGGGTCCACTGTATAAAAAAAAAAAAAAAAAAAAACCCCAAAGAGAAATTTTTTGACCTTTAAAAAAGGGAAAAAAAACTTTAAAGCTCCATATTCCTGAATTCCCTGAGTAATAACAATCATTCTAAATCACTAATTCTACAATGAAAAGGCTATAAAAAAAATTTTTTTGTCCTTCTTGATGCATAGATTGACTTTCCAAATAGTACAGAAAAATGAGGATGTGACATGATTTGTCCTTGTGCAAAATACTTGCATGTAAGTAACTTGCCTAGCACTGGCCAGTGAGTTAGCGTTTTATCAACCTCCCCCCTGTCATCGGGCCTCCCCCCCCGTTGGTTCTTCATTGAAGATTTTTTTTCCCAAAAGGTTGACAAATTATCATCACTATTAGCACTGGAATTACTTGATAAAGGTCTTGGACTTATTCTCAAGTTGCTCGTTTTTTTTTTTTGTCCATTGGATCTTGCAGTGACAGATATTTCAAGCCGGAATAGCTTCAGTGGCATGCATTTAGTGTTTAGTGACTGACCCCCCACGGCAGTAAAAAAGCCATGCATTCACAAAAACAAGATCAATAACATGGCAAAAAACCGCATATACCAACGTTTGGATTTCATTGGTTTTTTGTACATATGTACCAACATGTTATTTTTGTCAATACCTCCCATGTGTGCATTATAGTTCTTGATGACTGTAGGGCACTGGAAGTTGTCTTTAGTCCTAATTCCTTGTTATATCTTTCAATAAGAGTCGGGGGTTTTTGCACTCCCACATCATTTGTCACTAAAGTCACAGTTTTGTTGTCCTTCCACCTCACAAAAGAATACCATCTTTGGGTTTTTAAGCCCCAAAAATGCCCCTGGGCACTATGTTTCCCCTTTGTTTGACGGGGATCAGTTCGGGTTTTTCCACATCTATTTTAAAAATACTTTTCCCAAAATTTACCGGGGAAATTATACTTATCTCTTAGTAACTTGACCAAAGGTAGACTTGAAAAGAAATTGTCAGCATGGTTCTGATGTCTTTCTTTTGTTGAGGTTGTTGCAAGTACTAGAACAATCTTTGAACATTGGTATTTTTTGTTTCTTCATGTGGCAGCTTTATGGGATGGTTGTCAAAAGTCGTTTTGCCTTCATACATGATTATATGTGTTTTTGTTTCCCCTTTTCCCCTTGCACGACAAAATAGTTTAAAACCCCCTTTTTTGGTTTTGGGTTTTTTATGTACTGCCTTAGGTTTCCAGCGGTTTTACCCTTTTTAAACCCAAACCCTTTATCAATAAATGCCTGGGTGTAGCTGGAACTTTCAAGCAAGCATTAGTTAGTGCAGTGTAAAAAACACTTTGTGGAATCTGTCCTTATTCTTTTGTGAGTTATCATTGAAATGAATTGTACGTCCCCCGCAACCTAAACCTCTTAGATGACATGACTTCTGTAACCTGGGGTACCCTAGTTGCACTTGCCCAATAGTCATCTATGGATGGGTATGGACAAATCCAGTGGACCCTGGTTAACGAATACCCCGGAAAAATGCAATTATGTAAGTATAATTTTAAGTTCTTGTGGAAGTGTATTTTTGGGGGGCTGAAATAGACCTTTTAAACCCCCCCTGAAATTTTCCTTAAGGGGGTAAATTTGTTCGGTTTTGGGGGTTTTTCAGACTTCAGGGTGAAGTTTTCGAAACTTTGGGGGCCCTTTTTCCCTAAACAACAGAATACCTATAAAAGTGATTTCTTCAGAATCGGTCACAAAGCAGTATCTATGTTTTTGCTTGGCATACAAATTTTTTGAAATGTGATGCTGTCTATCATATTTGGGGGAAAAAAAAAAGGGTTTAAAAAAATCAAATGGACACCCCCCTTCCCCCCGGGGGTTTTATGTTGGTATACACTCAAAAGGGGGGTTTTTGATGTCAACCTTGTTCCAGTGAGCCTCGGCTTGAACAGCAAGCTCATCATGAAAAACTTCTTCATCCCCCTATCCTTGATCGTAATACCTTTCTTTTTCTTGGCTAATTTTGTCTTTTGGTTGGGGCCCCCCTTCCTCCTCATCATCACTTGGCACCTGTGGTTTTTTTGGAAGTATTCCTTTCCCCCCGTCAAGCAATTCCAGGTCCCCCCCGGCTCTTGATCTAGTCACTTTCATCCCCAAAATACAGACATATTTGGACTTCTCTTTGGAGGAATCACCGTAAAACAATTTCTCATTGATCTGGAATGACAATAAAAATGTTCTGTACACACCCAGACCACTACAGAATTCATATATGAATTAGATTTTTTTATATAAAATATTTATTTACTAAATTTAAAATTTGACCTTGCCGGCTGTTGTGAGTAAACTCTTTGCATTTTCGTTTTTTTTTTCCCAGTTGCATCTGCACTCTTTTTTGCCTCACAAACACTTTATATTTTTTAAAAATATATTAAATTTTTACCCCTGGACACAACAATAATACTTCCGACATTGTAGAGAGTATAATCGGGGGTGTATATGAGTGTGTAGAGGAAAAATCCGGCCCCTGGCCAAAACGCCAAGCTACAATTTTTTTACTTTTTTGTCCCCCCAACCAATGGGAAGCGAGCATACGTCACCCCCACTTAGCTGGGCGACTCACGGGGATTGTGATTGGTCAGAAATGGGGGGGGGGGAACCCAGATGCGTGGTGGGAGTAGGAAGACATGAAAAAAAAACATACTTTTTCCCCCGGGGAGTGTACTCGGGGGCACCCAAAAAAAGGGGGTTAAAAGCATACTCCATACTCTCTCCCTCCAATCTGACCCCCAATTTTCTTCCCAAATTTTTTGTTATCCTCATTATCCTCATCATCTTACTCTTTCCTATATTCACTTTTAATTTTCTTCTTTTACATACCCAAAAAATCATCCACCAACCTCTGCCCTTTTTTTCCCCGAATCCCCCAAAAACAGTGTCATCAGAAAAAAGAAACTGTGGCAACTCCCCCTTTGTGTTAGATTCTTTATCTTTTAAACCCTCTTGCCAACCCCCCGCATTCCTTCCTACAACTCCATCTATAAATATATTGATCAACCATGGTGACATCACATATCCTTGTCTAAGGCCTACTTTTAGGGGGGAAAAAATCTCCCTCTCTTCTACGTCCCCTAACCTGAGCCTCGCTATCCCCTCAATAACCTACCTCCTGTTCCATACATTCCCGTCTGCGACATTCCCCCCTATCCCCCCGTTCCCCTTTTTCCCCAAACCCATAAATCCCAAAAAAAACCCCCCCTTTCCCTTTTCTAAATACTGTTCACCTATATGTTTCCTTGGTCTACACCCCCCCCACCCTTCCTAAAGCCTCCTTGTTCATCTGCTATCCTACTCTTCATCTTACTCTTAATTCTTTCAATAAAAAATCTACCTACATTTTAAAGGGATACTAAACAGATTTCTTTCTTTCCTTCAACACCAAGGCTGTTTCTCCTTTTTACAAAAAATATAGGAAAAGGGGGGTTAAATAGCCTCTTGCTCCCGACTTTTTTGTCGCCTCTTCGGCACACACATGGCTTAGGAAAATTCTGGCCCACTTCCACATTTGGGGGAAAGGGAAAAAAACAAGAACTAGTAAGAAAACAGAAGAAAACCCAGGGGTGTGTATATATATGCTTGTACATGAATGTGTAAAAATGACCTAAGTGTAAGTAAAAACCAAGATTTTTCCTGAAATCTTGCATGTTTATGGAAAAAAAAAAACACCAGCAATCCTACCATCATGTAAAAAAAAATTCAGGCTTTCGTTTTTCACTCACTTGGCAGGACAGTAGTACCTCCCTGGGGGTTTTCTGTCTACCAACCCCACCTAGGACTAAACAGACTTATTCCCCCATAATTTTTTCACTATCTTTTTTTCCCCCTTTTCCTTTTCCTAAAAGGGGGCCCTTTTTTCCCCTTCCCCCTTTTTTTTATTAAAAAAAGCACCAACCACTCCCCAAAAAAAAATCCCCACCTTTCAAAATTTCTATCTTTTCCTATCAAAACCCCCCCGCCTTACCCCCCCTTTTTTCTATCCAGCGCCTCACAAACTTTCCCCCACACTCACAACTTTTTTCCTCCTTGCTCCTACAAGATGTTATTCCTCCCTTGCCCTATACATGAAATCTTCCCCTTTCCCCCCCTTCATAAAAATTTAATAATTCCTCAAAATATTCCCTCCATCTTCCCGTTTCCTCCCCCCTCTCCCCCTTTAAAAACTGTCCTCTCCTTTTTAAAAAAGGGTTTTCCCCCCATTCTCCGGCTTCCCCCCCAACTTATTAATCTCACTGCAAAACTTTTTTCTTATTTTTTTTAAAAAAAATTTTTTGGTAACATCTCACCCACCCCCTTTATATATTGTTGCCCAGATGTTTCTCCCCCGGGAAAAACATGGGTGTGTTTTTTTTTTTGGGGGGGAGCGGAATTTCCAAATTTGTATAATAAATGTTATGTTCATGTTTGGGTCTTCATTTTTTTATTTTTTTTTTAAATGTTTTCCCCTTTTTTTCCTTTTTTTGTTTAGCAACTTTTGGGGAAAATTTGTCTTTATCACTGTAAATTGTTTATTGTTTTTATTCTAAGGTGAATTATCTGATAAATTTTGAAGAAAATTATAATTTTTAATAACTTTTGAATTTTTTTTTTGGATGAGTGTCCACAAGTGCGTGAGAGGTTTGCTATCAAGCTGCAAAAGGGGCTGGCTGGGGGGTCCCCCCACAAGTGCCTACCTCTGGATTTCATGGGCTTCTTGGCCTTGGGGGGCGGGGAAAAAAAGAAGTTTAAAAAAACAATTAAAAAATTCATGTTGGGGGGTTTTTCCAAAAAAAAAATTTATCAGATCCTCACAATGTCAGGTGGAAGGGAAAAAGATGCTTATTTTTTAAATAGTGAGGAGTTGCTTTTTCTCTGAATTATCTTCCTGCAAAATGAAATAATTTTGGCCCCCCCCATTCAAACACTCCAAAACTCTCCTTCATTCCAGAATGCTGTTCAAGTGCTGTTACCAAACAATTTATTCCCAAAAGGAAAATGTAAGTAGATTAGTCCATTTCAGACCCCCAAAAATACACAAAAAAAGATTACAAAAAAAACTTAAAAAAGGGGGTTTTTGGAGTGTTGAAACGGGGGTCCCTTCTTTTTGCCCCCACCCAGTTTCACAGTTCTCATATTAATAATAATTATATTTTTTTTTTTTTTTCAACAATGGCCGTCTCCCACCGAGGCAGGGTGACCCGAAAAAAAGAAAATCCCCAAAAAGAAAATTTTTCATCATCATTCAACACTATCCCCAACTCAAAACCCCTGTCTTTGCAGAGGAGCTCAATCGACAGGGGGTTTCCCTCCCGCTGTCACTCCCCGACCCCTCCTTTAAAGTGCGGCATTCCCTTCCCATTTCCAGGACTCAAGCCCAACTAAATCAATTAACTGGTTTCCCTGAACCCCTTCACCAATGTTACCCTGCTCACACTCCAACAGTTTCGTCATGTCCCAAAAACCATTCGTCTCCATTCACTCCTATCTAACATGCTCCACACATGCTTGCTGGAAGTCCAAGCCCCTCCCCCACAATACCTCCTTTACCCCTTCCCTCCAACCTTTTCTAGGACGACCCCTACCCCTTCCTTCCCCTACAGATTTATACCCTTTCCAAGTCATTCTACTTTGATCCATTCTCTCTAAATGACCAAACCACCTCAACAACCCCTCTTGGCCCTCTGACAAATACTTTTAGTAACTCCCACCTTCTCTAATTTCCACAATCCGAATTTTCTGCATAATATTTACCACCACACATTGCCCATAGACAGGACATCTCCACTGCCTCCAGCCTCCTCCTCGCTGCAGCATTTGCAACCCATGCTTCACACCCATATAAGAGTGTTGGTACGACTATACTTTCGTACATTCCTTCTTTGCCCCCATGGATAACGTTTTTGTCTCCACAGATACCTCAAGCACCACTCACCTTTTTCCTTCATCAATTCTATGGTTAACCTCATCCTTCATAAACCCATCTGCTGACACGTCAACTCCCAAATATCTGAAAACATTTACTTCTTCCATAATCCCTCTCTCAATGTGATATCCAATTTTTCTTTATTTAAATCGTTTGATACCCGCATCACCTTACTCTTATCTATGTTCACTTTTAACTTTCTACCTTTACACACTCTCCCAAACTCGTCCACTAACCTTTGCAACTTTTCTTTAGAATCTCCCAATAGCACAGTATCATCAGCAAAAAGTAACTGTGTCAACTCCCATTTGCATTAATTCTCAAAATTTAATCCCACCTCTCCCCAACACCCTAGCATTTGCTTCTTTTACAACCCCATCTATAAATATATTAAACAACAATGGTGACATTACACATCCCTGTCTAAGACCTCTTTTACCGGGAAGTAATCTCCCTCTCTCTCACACCTAACCTGAGCCTCACTATCCTCATAAAAACTCTTTACAGCCTTCAGTAACTTACTACCTATTCCATACACTTGCAACATTTGCCACATTGCTCCCCTATCCACTCTATCATATGCCTTTTCTAAATCCATAAATGCAATGAAAACTTCTCTACCTTTATCTAAATACTGTTCACATATATGCTTCACTGTAAACACTTGATCTACACATCCCCTACCCACTCTAAAGCCTCCTTGCTCATCTGCAATCCTACTCTCTGTCTTACCTCTAATTCTTTCAATAATAACCCTGCCATACACTTTACCTGGTATCTCAGTAAACTTATTCCCCTATAATTTGGGACATGTGGAAGAATGGAGCGAGACAGAGTGACTTCGAGTGTATAAATCTGTATTGGAGGGAAGGCGGGGTAGGGGTCGGCCTAGGAAAGGTTGGAGGGAGGGGGTAAAAGAGTTTTGTGTGCGAGGGCTTGGACTTCCAGCAAGCATGTGTGAGCGTATTTGATAGGAGTGAATGGAGGCATATGGTTTTAATACTTGACGTGCTGTTGGAGTGTGAGCAAAGTAACATTTATGAAGAGATTCAGGGAAACCGGCAGGCCGGACTTGAGTTCTGGAGATGGGAAGTACAGTGGTACCCCGGTTTACGATATTTTTTCATTCCAGAATGCTGTTCAAGTGCCATTACCAAACGAATTTATCTCCTTAAGAAATGTTGTAAAATAGACTAGTCCTTTTAGACCCCCAAAATTACACTTACAAAAGCATTTAAAAAAATAAACTTACATAAAAGGGTGAGTTTGGGGACCATCGTAAACCGGGGTACCACTGTACAGTGCCGGCACTCTGAAGGAGGGGTGTTAATGTTGCAGTTTTATAACTGTAGTGTAAAGCACCCTTCTGGCAAGACAGTGATGGAGTGAATGATGATGAAAGTTTTTCTTTTTCGGGCCACCCTGCCTTGGTGGGAATCGGCCGATGTGTTAATAAAAAAAAAAAAAAAAAAAAATTTTTACACTCTCTTTTATCCCCCTTCCCTTTATATAAAGGAACTATACATGCTCTCTGCCAATCCCTAGGTACCTTCCCCTCTTTCATACATTTATTAAACAAAAATACCAACCACTCCAGCACTATATCCCCCCTGCTTTTAACATTTCTGTCATAATCCCGTCAGTTCCAGCTGCTTTACCCCCTTTCATTCTACGTAATGCCTCACGCAACTCCCCCACACTCACATCCTGCTCTTCTTCACTCCTAAACAATGTTGTACCTCCCTGGCCCGTACATGAAATTACCGCCTCCCTTTTTTCATCTACATTTAAAAGTTCCTCAAAATATTCCCGCCATCTACCCAATACCTCCAGCTCCCCATCTACTAACTCCCCTACTCTGTTTTTAACTGACAAATGCATTCGTTCCCTAGGCTTTCTTACCTTGTTTATCTCACTCCAAAAATTTTTCTTGTTTTCAGCAAAATTTCTTGACAGAGCCTCTCCCATTTTTTTCATCTGCTCTTCTTTTGCACTCTCTCACCACTCTCTTCACCATTCTTTTACTCTCCATATACTCTGCTCTTCTATTAACACTTCTGTTTTGTAAAAACCTCTCATAAGCTACCTTTTTTCTCTTTTATCACACCCTTTACTTCTTCATTCCACCACTCCTCCTCTTTCCTCCTGCACCCACGCTCCTATAGCCACAAACTTCTGCCCCACATTCTAATACTGCATTTTTAAAACTATCCCAACTCTCTTCAACCCCCCCACTACTCCTACTTGCCTAGCCCACCTTTCTGCCAATAGTTGCTTATATCTCACCCTAACTTCCTCCTCCCTTAGTTTATACACTTTTACCTCTCTCTTACTTGCTGTTGCCATTTTCTTTTTGTCCCATCTACCTTTTACTCTAACTGTAGCTACCACCAAATATTTTTTTATTAACACATCGGCCGATTCCCACCAAGGCAGGGTGGCCCGAAAAAGAAAAACTTTCATCATCATTCACTCCATCACTATCTTGCCAGAGGGTGCTTTACACTACAGTTATAAAACTGCAACATTAACAGCCCTCCTTCAGAGTGCCGGCAGTGTACTTCCCATCTCCAGAACTCAAGTCCGGCCTGCCGGTTTCCCTGAATCCCTTCATAAATGTTACTTTGCTCACACTCCAACAGCACGTCAAGTATTAAAAACCATATGCCTCCATTCACTCCTATCAAATACGCTCACAATGCTTGCTGGAAGTCCAAGCCCCTCGCACACAAAACTTCCTTTCCCCTCCTCCAACCTTTCCTAGGCCGACCCCTACCCCGCCTTCCCTCCACTACAGATTTATACACTCTCGAAGTCACTCTGTCTCGTTCCATTCTCTCTACATGTCCAAACCACCTAAAGCAACCCCTCCTCAGCTCTCTGGACAATCGTTTTGGTAATCCCGCACCTCCTCCTAATTTCCAAACTCCGAATTCTCTGCATTATATTCACACCACACATTGACCTCAGACATGACATCTCCACTGCCTCCAGCCTTCTCCTCGTTGCAACATTCATCACCCATGCTTCACACCCATATAAGAGCGTTGGTATAACTATACTCTCATACATTCCTCTCTTTACTTCCATGGACAAGGTTCTTTGTCTCCACAGACTCCGAAGTGCTCCACTCACCCTTTTCCCCTCATCAATTCTATGATTCACCTCATCCTTCATAGACCCATCCGCCGACATGTCCACTCCCAAATATCTGAATACATTCACCTCCTCCATACTCTCTCCCTCCAATCTGATATCCAATCTTTCGTCACCTATTCTTTTTGTTATCCTCATCACCTTACTCTTTCCTATATTCCCTGGGTGGTTGCTGTCTACCAGCAACCACCCAGGGAGGTACTACCGTCCTGCCAGGTGACTGTGAAACAGAAACCTGAAACTGTTTTACATGATGGTAGGATTGCTGGTGTCTTTTTTCTGTCTCATAAACACGCTGGATAACAGGTATATCTAGCTACTTCTGCTTACACTTTAGGTCACACTACACTGGCATACACATGCATATATATACATACACACATCTAGGTTTTTCTTCTTTTTCTTAATAGCTCTTGTTCTTTTTATTTTTTCTATTGTCCATGGGGAAGTGGAAAGAATCTTTCCTCCGTAAGCAATGCGTGTCGTATGGGCGACTAAGATGCCGGGAGCAATGGGCTAGTAACCCCTTCTCCTGTACAAATCTACTAAAAAAAGAAGAAAAACTTTATAAAACTGGGTTGTCTGAATGTGCGTGGATGTAGTGCGGATGATAAGAAAGAGATGATTGCCGATGTTATGAATGAAAAGAAGTTGGATGTCCTGGCCCCAAGGAAACAAAGCTGAAGGGGGTAGGCGAGGGTTTTAGTGGGGAGAAATAAATGGGATTAAGTCAGGAGTATCTGAGAAAGTTAGAGCTAAGGAAGGGGTAGCAATAATGTTGAAGGATCAGTTATGGAAGGAAAGAGGGAATATGAATGTGTAAATTCAAGGATTATGTGGATTAAAATAAGGGTCGGATGCGAAAAATGGGTCATAATAAGCGTGTATGCACCTGGAGAAGAGAGGAGTGTAGAGGAGAGAGAGATTTTGGGAGATGTTAAGCGAATGTATAGGAACTTTTGAGCCAAATGAGAGAGTAATTGTGGTAGGGGACCTAAATGCTAAAGTGGGAGAAACATGCAGAGAGGGTGTAGTAGGTAAGTTTGGGGTGCCAGGTGTAAATGATAATGGGAGCCCTTTAATAATAATAATAATATCTTTATTTACTACAAGTACATGTACATGGTATACAGGCCTAGCTGACATCAGTGACATACTATAATAATAATATAATAATAATAATAATTTTTATTTCAATGCATGTTACAAGTGTACAATGTTATTGGTAGTTACAAATATAATACAATTATAAAACTGTAATGCAAGGAGAGCCACTGGCATGCCATGGCATTAGGGGCAGTTTATTCTAGAGACTTATTCACTAAGTACTTAATGCTAAAGAAATTGATTGAGTTTATTCTAGTTCTATATTATTTAAATTATTAAATGGTTATACATACTATTTAAAGACAATACAAGAGAAATTGGTTGAGTTTAATCTAGTTGTAGAATTTATTTCAAATTACAGTATGTTGATGCTATACTAGTATAATAACAATACTAGAAATAGTTTTTAGAGTTTCATCTAGGTATATATTTTATTTCAAATTAAGAAAATGATGATACTATAAGATTTTAAATGACAATATGATGATATAAGATTGCAACAAGTGTTAAGGAGGATGAACATATCAAAATGAGATCTTCTTAAGTAAAATAATATTGGGTTTGGAAGTTTGTTACAAGTGTACAAGTATTATTGGTAGTTACAAATATAATACAATTATAAAACTGTAATGCAAAGGCCACTGGCATGCCATGGCATTAGGGGCAGTTTATTCTAGAGACTTAT
>WNWK01052894.1:0-12037 GCA_009830355.1 Cherax destructor
TGGAGAGAGTTCCAGGGGTCAACGCCCTTGCGGCCCGGTCTGTGACCAGGCCTCATGTTGGATCAGAGCCTGATCAACCAGGCTGTTACTGCTGGCCGCACGCAGTCCAACGTACGAACCACAGCCTGGCTGGTCAGGCACCGACTTTAGGTGCCTGTCCAGTGCCTGCTTAAAGACAGCCAGGGGTCTATTGGTAACTCCCCTTATGTATGCTGGGAGGCAGTTTAACAGTCTTGGGCCCCTGACACTTATTGTGTTGTCTCTCAACGTGCTAGTGGCACCCCTGCTTTTCATTGGGGGGATGTTACATCGTCTGCCGAGTCTTTTGCTTTCGTAGGGAGTGACACTCGTGTTCAAGTTTGGTACTAATCCCTCTAGGATTTTCAAAGTGTATATAATAATGTATCTCTCCCGCCTGCGTTCCAGGGAGTACAGATTTAGGAACTTCAAGCGTTCCCAGTAATTGAGGTGGTTTATTGCAGTTATGCGTGCCGTGAAGGTTCTCTGTACATTTTCTAGTTCAGCAATTTCACCTGCCTTGAAAGGTGCAGTTAGTGTGCAGCAATATTCCAGCCTAGATAGAACAAGCGACCTGAAAAGTGTCAACATGGGCTTGACATCCCTGGTTTTAAAGGTTCTCATTATCCATCCTGTCATTTTTCTGGCAGATGCAATTGCTACAGTGTTATGGTCCTTGAAGGTGAGATCCTCTGTCATGATCACTCCCAGGTCTTTGACATTAGTTTTTCGCTCTATTGTGTGGTTGGAATTTGTTTTATACTCCGATGAGATTTTAATTTTCTCAAGTTTTCCATATCGGAGTAATTGAAATTTCTCATCATTGAACTTCATATTGTTTTCTGCAGCCCATTTAAAGATTTGGTTGATGTCTGCTTGGAGGCACTGTGGCTGATATCCCTGTCTATGTCCGATATAAGGATGAGGAACAGGATGGGAGCGAGTACTGTGCCTTGTGGAACAAAGCTTTTCAACGTAGCCGCCTCAGACTTTACTCTGTTGACTACTACTCTTTGTGTTCTACTTGTTAGGAAATTATAGATCCATCTACCAACTTTTCCTGTTATTCCTGTATCACGCATTTTGTGTGCTATCACACCATGGTCACACTTATCAAAGGCTTTTGCAAAGTCTGTGTATATAACATCTGCATTCTGTTTGTCTTCTAGAGAATCCAGGACCTTGTCGTAGTGGTCCAGTAGTTGGGACAGACAGTAGCGACCTGCTCTAAACCCATGCTGCCCTGGGTTGTGTAATTGATGGTTATCTAGATGAGTGGCGATCTTCCTTCTTAGAACCCTTTCAAAGATTTTTATGATATGGGACGATTAGCGCTATTGGTCTGTAGTTCTTTGCTATTGCTTTACTGCCGCCTTTATGGAGTGGGGCTATGTCTGTTGTTTTTAGTAACTGCGGGACGACCCCAGTGTTCATGCTCCCTCTCCATAGGATGTTAATGGCACGTGATAGGGGCTTCTTGCAGTTCTTGATGAACACTGAGTTCCATGAGTCAGGGCCTGGAGCGGAGTGCATGGGCATGTCATTTATCGCCTTTTTGAAGTCATGTGGCGTCAGGGTAATGTCAGATAGGCTTGCGTCTACCAGGTTCTGTGGCACTCTCATAAAAAAATTATTTAGGTCTTCAACTTTTAATCTGGTTAGCGGCTCGCTAAAAACTGAGTCATACTGGGACTTTAGTAACTCACTCATTTTCTTGCTGTCATGTGTAGGACCCATCTCGTAGTAGGGGCCCAATACTGGATGTTGTTCTCGACTTTGTTTTGGCATAAGAAAAGAAATACTTTGGGTTTCTTTCAATTTCATTTATGGCTTTTAGTTCTTCCCGTGTTTCTTGATTCATGTAAAATTCCTTTAGTTTTAATTCGATGTTTGCTATTTCTCTTACCAGTGCCTCCCTACGTATTTCAGATATATTGGCCTCTTGTAGCCGCTCTGATATTCTTTGCCTTCACCTGTATAGGGAGCTCCTCTCTTTTTCTAGTTTACATCTTCTCCTCCTTCTCCTTAAGGGAATTTGCCTTGAGCAAACCTCAAGTGCCACAGAGTTAATTTGTTCTAGACATAGGTTAGGATCCGGGATGCTTAGGCTATCTTCCCAGTTTATATAATTTAGGACTTGGTTTACTTGGTCCCACCTTATGTTTTTGTTATTGAAGTTGAAATTGGAGAAGGCTCCATTGCGACTGATCACATTTTGTCGATCTGGGGCCCCCCTCATGCATGTCTGGACCTCTATTATTACCTGGAGTTTACCTGGAGAGAATTCCAGGGGTCAACGCCCTTGCGGCCCGGTCTGTGACCAGGCCTCATGAGGGACCAGAGCCTGATCAACCAGGCTGTTACTGCTGGCCGCACGCAGTCCAACGTACGAACCACAGCCTGGCTGGTCAGGTCCCGACTTTAGGTGCCTGTCCAGTGCCTGCTTGAAGACAGCCAGGGGTTTGTTGGTAATCTTCCTTATGTATTCTGGGAGGCAGTTGAACAATCTTGGGCCCCTGACACTTATTGTGTTGTCCCTCAACGTGCTAGTGGCACCCCTGCTTTTCATTGGGGGGATGTTACATCGCCTGCCGAGTCTTTTGCTTTCGTAGGGATTTTTTTTTTTAGATTTTGCAACCGAAGTGGCTAGTTTATTGTGCACCCCATATCCATCCTTTGGACGGTAGCGCAAGAGCATATGGATACACAAAAGGCCTAGGCACTAGGCCCCAAAGGAGTTAACAATTGTACATTTGGATTTATATCTACATTTCAATTATCTGTTACAAGCAAATTTAGGAAATTTGCTTAGTACAATTGATTCTCGTGTGCAAGTTTGGTTCTAATCCCTCGAGAATTTTCCACGTGTATATAACAATGCATCTCTCCCGCCTGCATTCTAGAGAGTACAGGTTTAGGAACTTCAAGCGTTCCCAGTAATTGAGGTGGTTTATCGCAGTTATGCGTGCGGTGAAGGTTCTCTGCACATTTTCAAGGTCAGCAATTTCACCCGCCTTGTAAGGTGCAGTTAGTGTGCAACAATATTCCAGCCTAGATAGAACAAGCGATCTGTAGTGTCAACATGGGCTTGGCATCCCTGGTTTTGAAGGTTCTCATTATCCATCCTGTCATTTTTCTAGCAGATGCGATTGCTACGGTGTTATGGTCCTTGAAGGTGAGATCCTCTGACATGATCACTCCCAGGTCTTTGACATTAGTTTTTTGCTGTATTGTGTGGTTGGAATTAGTTTTGTACTCCGATGAGATTTTAATTTCCTCACGTTTTCCGTATCTGAGTAATTGAAATTTCTCATCATTGAACTTCATATTGTTTTCTGCAGCCCATTTAAAGATTTGGTTTATGTCTGCTTGGAGTCTTGCAGTGTCTTCAACGGTGGACACTGTCATACAGATTCGGGTGTCATCTGCAAAGGAAGACACGGCACTGTGGCTTATATCCCTGTCTATGTCCGATATGAGGATGAGGAACAGGATGGGAGCGAGTACTATGTTGTGATCTGAGTATATCGTTTTTGATATGATGACATTTCGTATCAGATCATCATTGTTAGTGAAGATGAGGTCCAGCGTATTCTTTAATCTTGTAGGCTCTATTATTTGCTGGTTTAAGATGAATTTGGTGCAGAGATTTAAAAGCTCGTGTGTGTGCGAGTTTTCATCTGAGGTGCCTCCTGGTGTTATCTCTGCTACCACATTATTTGCAATATTCCTCCATTTTAGGTGCCTTAGGTTGAAGTCCCCCAGGAGCAAGATGTTGTGGGCAGGGGCTGGAAGGTTTTCCAGATATTGGTCAATTTTCAGAAGCTGTTCCTGGAATTGTTGGGACGTTGCATCTGGAAGCTTGTATACAACCACGATGACCAGGTTTTGATTCTCGATCTTTACTGCTAAAACTTCAACTACATCATTTGAGGCATTTAGTAGTTCTGAGCATATAAGTGACTGTGATATATAGGCCAAATCCCCCCTTTTGCCTGTTCACAGTACTCGAAAATATGGAATATCCATTAGGACTTTTTATTGACCTAAGGAAAGCTTTCGACACAGTAAACTACAGCATCCTACTCCACAAACTTGACCACTATGGTATAAGAGGTCATGCACTTGCATACTTCAAATCCTACCTTACTAATAGGTATCAGTATGTCACCATTAAAGACACAACCTCCTCGACACGACCACTTGATACTGGAGTACCACAGGGAAGTGTCCTTGGTCCCCTGCTCTTCCTCTTATACATCAATGATCTTCTCAATGTATCACAATACCTGAAACCAATACTCTTTGCTGACGACACGACTTATGTCATCTCCCACCCAAATCTTGAAACGCTCGACACCATTGTTAACGACGAATTACTAAAAATATCTACATGGATGACAGCCAACAAGCTTACACTCAACACTGATAAGACCTTCTATATTATGTTTGGTAACAGAGCAGGTGATGCACAATTAAACATTAAGATCAAGAACACTCCTATTGCTAAAGATAATGAGGGCAAATTCCTGGGCCTTCATCTCGACAGTAACCAGAAATTCAGCACTCATATCCAACACATAACAAAGAAAGTGTCCAAAACCGTGGGGATCTTCTCTAAGATACGTTACTATGTACCATAATCAGCCCTACTCACACTATACTATTCACTCATCTATCCCTACCTCACATATTCCATTTGTGCTTGGGGATCAACAGCAGCAAGACACCTAAAACCAATAATAACCCAACAAAAAGCCGCAGTAAGAATTATCACGCAATCCAACGCTAGGCAACACCCCCTCCCCCACTCTTCAAAGACCTAAACTTACTTACTGTTCAGAACATCCACACTTACTAATCTGCAATCTACATTTATAGAACAATAAATACCAACTTTAACCCTGAACTAAAACTCTTTCTTGACAGTTGTGACAGGACCCATAGACATAATACCAGACACAAACATCTCTTTGACATTCCCCGTGTCCGACTAAATCTATACAAAAATTCAATGTACATAAAAGGGCCTAAAATCTGGAACTCCCTGCCTGAAAACTCTAGAACTGCAGACACAACCTCCATTTTCAAAAGCACCGTTAAAAAACATCTCACTTACCGGTAGCTAACCACATGAAAATTACTTTATCTTGCACATATCCACAACAAAATTACACTTATTGATATCTGTGATTCCCCCTTAATTTGCACATGACTGTAACCAAGATTCTAATACAACTATTGCTTCATAATTCTTAAGCTAGTCATAAGTTTGCTTTAGTTAGTTTGATATCTTTATTATGCACCCCATACCCATCCTGTGGGCGGTAGTCAAAAGATTACAGAGGTACATAATGGGTCCAGGGACTGGACCCCAAAGTTTTGATAGCTGAGCAAGTTACAAAGGTAATGAACTAACAAGCTACAAAGGTAATGAACTCACAAGTTACAAAGGTAATGAAACATGTAAGTAAATTTACTTACTTACGTTTATACATGGTTACAATCATGAACAAATTATAATGCAATGAACAATTCACTAGTCTACACCCGGTCACAACTGTAATGAGTTCTTGGTGCAAATTTTATTGTTGGGTCACACACACACACATATACATACACACTTACATATACACATACACACACTCCCTCTCCCTACCTCTCTCTCACTCCCCCTCTCCCTCCCTCTCTTTCTCCCACCCCCTCTTCCTCCCTCTCCCTCTATCTCTATCTTCCTCCATC
Source organism: Cherax destructor (assembly GCA_009830355.1). Classification (NCBI taxonomy): domain Eukaryota; kingdom Metazoa; phylum Arthropoda; class Malacostraca; order Decapoda; family Parastacidae; genus Cherax; species Cherax destructor. The sequence continues at coordinate 5,761 of WNWK01052894.1, forward strand.
TCTCTACCTCCCTCTCTCTCCCTCTACCTATCTCTCTTCCTACCTCTCTACCTCCCTCTCTCTCTCCCTCTCCCTCTTGCTCTCTTTCTCTCTCCCTCTATCCACCCTCTTCTACATTTCCTCTAAGCTATCTCTCTCCCCCACCTCCATCCCTATCCTTTCTCCGTTTCTCCCTCAACCCCTTCCTTACCCCTCTTTCTCCTTTCTCCTGACACCTCAATACATCCACAAGGGACTCAGTGGGAAGATGGGTGGCTCAGAGAGGGTGTCAACAAGGAAGAAGATGGCCGATCAGGGAAGGCAACAGTGGGAGGAGGAAATTTCTAGAAGGGAGAAGGAATGGGAGAGGAAGATATTGGTGATCACCGAGGAGCTCGATGAAAGGGAAAAGGAATGGGAGAGGAAGCTATTGGTGATCAGCGAGGAAATGGAGAAGAGGATAGCTGAGGAGAGTAGAAAATGGGTAATGCAAGCCAAAAAAGCAGAAGCCAAGATCCAGACCCTAGAAGAGTAGCTGCAGGGACTGACACAGAATAGAGACAATAGTACCTGGCAGGAAACAACGCTTGGGGCTTGTGCACCAGGCACAGCCAAAGGGAATGAGGAGAAAGGAGGAGAACTCGGGTACGCACAGGCACTGGCAGGCACACATGGGGCCCGAAGCAAGGCGAGCAGGATAACAAACACGAGAGGATATAGAAGAAGCAGCCAGGGTCACGAAGAGCACCACAGGAACAACGAATGGGAGCACAGAAACAACATATGAGAGGGTAGACAAAACAGCAGACACGCTAAACATGGAGACCCCAACAACACACTGCAGCGGACAGGGACGTAAGAGCAGACCGGACACACAAAGGAACACGGGAATACATCCATGACAGCACCGGGAGAGGATAATGCACCTTTGACAAGGCAATGGGAGACACAGTGGGAGGAGGAAAGGGAGAAGTCGATTTTCATCTATGGCCTGAAGGAAGTCGAAGGAGACACCCACGACAGAAGGAAACAGGAGGAGACAGAACAGATCGATGGTATCATGCTAGCAATAGGGGGAGACTCATCCCAAGTGACAAATTTTCGGAGAATCGGGTGGTACACAAAGGGAAGAAATCGACCCCTCAAGGTAATATTCAAGGCAGAATCAGCATGCACCATGATCCTGCAAGAAAGCTCGGCTGAGGACGAACCAGGGGTACCGGAATGTATATCTAGATCGAGACAGAACGCAGGAAGAAAGGGAGGCCCGGAGGGAGAAGATAAGAAGGAGAAGAGAGGAGGGAGGGGAGACAGCGAGATATGGAGGACACCAAGCCCAAGCAGGGAAACACACACACTGGAAATACACTCAGCGGGCCTCATATCACAAACAACCCACCACACCCACTTATCAGGCCCCCTGTCCCCACCCTAGCAAATGAAAACCCACCGTCACAGTTACCCCCCACCCCCACCTCAAGCTGCACCCCACCTGCCCATACCCCAACCATACAATCACCCCCACCCATGCTGCAACCCCCTGCGGGCACCCTGCCCACACCCCCATCCCACCAAGATCTCCCCAGGGCCACAGTATTGGAAACAAAGTTGAAGGTTTGGTACACAAATGCGGATGGAATTATGAATAAGTATGAAGAGTGGAATGAAAGAATAGATGAGGCATCCCCAGACATCATAGCAGTCACAGAAACTAAACTAAATGAGACAGTAACAGATGCAATCTTCCCACAGGGATATCAGATCCTGAGGAAAGATAGGAGGGGCAGGGGGTGGAGGGTCGCACTGCTTGTAAGGCACCGCTGGAGATTCGAGGAAATGGTAGGAGTGGAGGGGGTGAGAACGGGATTTCATAGTAGGTACCATCCAGTCTGGGGAGCATAAGATAATCATTGCAGTGATGTATAACCCACCACAGAACTGCAGGAGGCCAGGAGAAGAATACGATGAGAACAACAGAGCGATGGTGGACACCCTGGCGGAGGTGGCAAGAAAAGCACACATGAGCAGAGCGAAGCTACTGGTCATGGGAGATTTCAACCACAGGGAGATCGACTGGGAGAACCATGAACCACGTGAGGGTCCAGAAACTTGGAGAGCTAAGATGATGGACGTGGTACTGGAAAACCTGATGCACCAACATGTCAGGGACACGACCAGAGAGAGGGGAGAAGATGAACCAGCAAGACTGGACCTTGTATTCACCCTGAACAGCTCAGATATTGAAGACACGAGAGCCCCCTGGGAGCCAGTGACCATATGGTGCTTAGCTTTGAGTACATTGTAGAGCTACAGGTGGAGAGGGGAAACAGTACCGATAGAGACAAACCAGACTTTAAAAGAGGAAACTACACGGGCATGAGGAATTTCCTGCAGGACATTCAGTGGGAAAGGGAAATGGAAGGACTGACAATAAATGAAATGATGGAATACAGTAGGGGCAAAGTGCAAGGAGGCAGAGGACGGTTTATACCCAGAGGCAAAGGTTTAAATGGGAAGGCCAGAAAGAGCCCTGGTTTACCCAAAGGTGCAGGGAGGCAAAGACTCAGAGTATCAGAGAATGGAAATGGTACAGAACGCAAAGAACCCAAGTAAACAAAGAGATTAGTAGAAGAGCTAGAAACGAGTATGCACAAGTACGGAGGGAGGCCCAGAAACAGTACGAAAACGACATAGCATCGAAAGTTAAGTCCGACCCGAAACTGATGTTCAGTCACATCAGAAGGAAGACAACAGTCAAGGACCAGGTGATAAGGCTGAGGAGAGAAGATGGGGAACTCACAAGTAATGATCAAGAGGTATGTGAGGAGCTCAACTTGAGGTTTAAGGAAGTATTCACAATGGAGGAAGGAAGGCAGCTGGGTAGACAGGACATGGTTCATCACCAACAAGGGATGTACCAAGTGCTAGAGGGCATACACACAACTGAGGAGGAAGTGAAGCAGTTGCTCAGTGACCTCGATACCTCAAAGGCGATGGGTCCGGACAATATCTCCCCGTGGGTTCTTCGGGAAGGAGCTGAGGTACTGAGTGTGCCACTTACCATAATATTCAACACATCCCTTGAAACTGGGCAGCTACCTGAGGTATGGAATAAGGCCAACGTAGTCCCCATTTTTAAAAAAGGAGACAGAAAAGAGGCACTAAACTATAGACCGTTGTCACTTACATGTATAGTGTGCAAAGTCCTGGAGAAAATCATCAGGAAAAGAATGGTGGAACACCTTGAGCGGAACAGGATAATAAACACCAGACAGCACGGATTCCGGGAAGGCAAATCCTGTGTAACAAACCTCCTAGAGTTCTATGATAAAGTAACAGAGGTAAGGCAGGAGAGAGAGAAGGGTGGGTTGATTGCATTTTCCTGGACTGCAGGAAGGCCTTCGACACAGTTCCTCACATGAGATTAGTAAAGAAGTTGGAAGAACAAGCAGGTATAACAGGAAGGGCACTGGAATGGATCAGGGAATACCTCAAAGGGAGGCAACAACGGGTCATGGTGCGTGGTGAGGTATCACAGTGGGCGCCTGTGACGAGCGGTGTACCGCAGGGGTCAGTCCTAGGACCAGTGTTATTCCTGGTATATGTAAATGACATGACGGACGGGATAGACTCAGAAGTGTCTCTATTCGCGGATGATGTGAAAATAATGAGGAGAATCACATCGGAAGAGGACCAGGCAGGGCTGCAAACAGACCTGGACAAGCTCGACATCTGGTCTAGCAGATGGCTTCTCGAATTCAATCCCTCCAAATGCAAAGTCATGAGGATCGGAGAAGGGCAAAGAAGACTGCTGACAGAGTACAAGCTAGGCGGACAAAGGCTACAAACCTCGGCAAAGGAGAAAGACCTTGGAGTGAGTATAACGCCAAGCACGTCTCCGGAGGCACACATCAACCAGATAACTGCGGCAGCATATGGGCGTCTGGCAAACCTTAGATTAGCGTTCCGTTACCTTAACAAGGAATCGTTCAAGACACTGTATACCGTGTACGTCAGGCCCATACTAGAATATGCAGTACCAGTCTGGAACCCACACCTGGTCAAGCACGTAAGGAAACTAGAGAAAGTGCAAGGTTTGCGACAAGGTTAGTTCCACAACTCAGGGTCTGTCTTATGAAGAAAGATTGAGGAAATAGGACTAACAACACTGGAGGAAAGAAGGGTCAGAGGAGACATGATAACGACATACAAAATACTGCGGGAATTGACAAGGTAGATAGTGACAGGTTGTTTCAGAGAGGAACACAGAAACAAGGGGACACAACTGGAAGCTGAAGACTCAGATGAGTCAAAGGGATGTCAGGAAACATTTCTTCAGCCACAGAGTAGTCAGGAAGTGGAATGGACTAGAGAAAGATATAGTGGAGGCAGGAACCATACATAGTTTTAAGACAAGGTATGATAAAGCTCATGGAGCAGGGAGAGCAGAGACCCAGTAGCAGACAGCGAAGAGGCGGGGCCAGAAGCTGAGTCTCGACCCTGCAACCACAATTAGGTGAGTACAATTAGGTGAGTACACACACACACACGCACACACAACAGGCCCAGCCTTTAATCGACATGTGCATAGGACAAAATGGCAATCAACACGCACACACACACACACACATGGCAATGCTTTATTTACAGGGAGCAAAGTCAGGGTATTTTTCCAGAATGGTCTGTAATATACCACTGTGGATAAAATACTTTGACATATCTTGAACATTTCTGAGTGAGTTGTCTCTGAATTCATTAATTTTGTCGCACTCCAGTACATAATGACGCAGGGTGTGACAATAATCCAACTGACAAAGTTTACATTTTGTTTGGTCTACATCTGGTGGTGGTGATTTAACCTGCCAAAGATACTTGTAACTCAGCCGGAGTTGGGCGGTGGTGACATCCAAGAGTCTGCTTATTTTGTTGGATGCACCATAGACATGTGACTCCTCCTGCATGATAGAATGACACTCCAATATAGAAACTCTATCATGCCAACACGTCACCATTTTCATTAATATATAAACTAATTGTTAAATTCTTAATTTTTGTACTACCTCAATTTTGTAAACCTAGTTAATCACTACAATTACCTAACCTTAATACCAGTATAATCATTGTATGAGAAAGTTTGCCTGATATACTCCAATATTGGAGCTTTAATAGAAACTGTTTAACATGCCAAGACAAAACCATTCTTATTACTAATTTTTACAAGCTAAACATTCTAAACTACCTCACTATGGTAAATATATTTAATAATTTGAAATTTGTACTCATTTGTAATTTGTAATACAATCTAGTTATCCTGAACTAACTCACTATGGTAAATATATTTAATCCTTTGAAATTTATATTCATATATAATTTGTAATATAGATTAAAACCTAGTATTAAGTCTGCCCGAAATGCCTAGCATGCCCAGGCATGCTAGACATGCTAACGGCCATCTTTGTGATTATAGTCCTTAGTTCTTAAAATGTAAAACACACATTGTAATTTTTACAGAGAAATAAATCAATTTGAATTTGAATTTGAATCAGTGAACCAAAAAACATCAGCGCCTTGTGGAAAGTTGACAAATATAATCACTGCCTTCAGTAACCTGAACAAGGAATCATTCCAGAAAGTAAGAGGAACTCTGGAGTACTACATAAGAAAGTAGATCCGTGCCATCATCTAGAGTCAACCTCATCAAGATTTTATTCGGATTATTAACCCGAAGGGTTAGTGACCCATAATAACCCAACAAAGCCGTGTCATCAGATTATCTGGTTTATTTCCACTGGGGCCCCTTAATGTTCACAAGGATACGACCCACGACAGTCGGCTGACACCTACTTACTGCTAGGTGAACACGAGCAGTGTGCAACATTTCCACTGTGGAAAAATCATGTAACTGATTTCCCAGACCGTTAAAACTCCCTCAAGTTGGAGGGACAGGAGGGGAAGAGACAAGCAGCCCCATCTATACCTATGGATGGTGCCATATTCTTTATTGCCATAGGCAAATGTATTATACACTACCATTTATATGTATGTGTGTTTGAGTTAGACATAGGTTAGTAACTATAACACCTCTAACAACCTACATATTATGGACAGTAGGCACTTTGTGCCAGCCAGTATGAGTGCCCTGACCACCTGCCCGGTTGCACCTATGCTTAGTCACTCACGAAACTTTAGAGTTAGTGGAGGACGACTTATCCTGAAGCTGTGCAGTGAAGATTCTAACATTTGATTACCTTGTAACTTGCCATGATTGTGACCAGATCTACATGGAGTTCATTACCTT